>JANIJG010013088.1:0-28800 GCA_024611175.1 Megaceryle torquata | reverse complement strand
ACTTCTGAACACCATATTTTTCTGAATATGCATCACATTCATTTTGGATTATTTAATTTAACTTCTTTCCAGTTGAACTAGCTTTATTAAATACTTGCCATGGATGAGCAAACAAAATTTGTGCAGACTATAAATATCTACGATTAGTCTTATACAGTATTTTGTAATCTAGGGTTTAACAAATACATATAATATATTTATCCTAGCTTCATAAGTAACTGCAGGGAGGAGAGCAGGCTGGGGCAGGAGGAGGGAACACCTGAAAATCCATTGGTGAAAGAGAACCAGAACACTAACTACTCAAAATTTCCAGTCAGACTCTGGTATTTCCCACACTGAAGGGATGAACTTTCAAGAAACTCCATCAAACTGTCAAGAGGCCAACCTAATTTAAAGGCCCCTTGATCACGTCTGAGCAGAAGTCACGTGGCTTGCATGCGTGTGGCCATGTTCATGGAAGCTTTGGAAGCTATTGCAGGGTCTGTCCTCTCTTACAGCAAAATTTCTATCTGATTTTGTTCTCTTTGTTTGCCATTAACTTGAATTTAGCTTGTCATGTTATTTGTCAGTCTGTTTCCACTACAGTGGTACAACAATACTGATGCATTTTGTGGTTTCTTTGCACCTCAGTTCTCTTACCAGTTCACTTGGGTTACTTAGTGTTGAAGTAGCTTGATATTGCAATCAGCAACCCATTTGTTTGTTTGAATGTAACTGATCTTTTTCCATAGAGTAAATTATTAAAGCCAGGTTGATTATAGGTGAACTTGCCTACTGAGTAAGAGCTTGTCTCATGGCCAATATGCAACAACGATAGTGTCCTTTGGCTACTGTCACATGATGCTTTACATGGGCCTGACGCCCGTATTCCTGTCAGGTGCTCAAGAAGGTCAAAATTTGTCATAGAGCCAAGGTGCAGATATGTGGTTTATGTCTCCATGTTTGCATGATACGTGAGTAGTTAGAAAAATGTTCCATTGTGAATTATATGAAGAAATCGGGCAAAATTTACAAGTGACAAAACTGGCTTTGTGCAAAAATAGGAGTTCCTGAAAAATACTGATCAGATCTGTAGCTAGGCACATCACCTTTGTTTTAAGTATCTGGGGTACTCTGCTCTGAGCTGTGTTGTTTGCCCTCTTCTTTCAACTCTGAGGTTAAATGGCTTCTTTGCCCCTTTCCCAATTCAAGATGCTGGCAAAATGGATCTTGAAGTGACTATTAATGTGTCTTGAATGATCGTAACACTTAATCCAAGGAGTGAATGATCCTGAAGAGCATTCGTGTTTCTTTCACCACAAACTGAAACAGGGAAAACCTCAGCCTTCTGGAAAGTTTACCCCTGATAAGTCCAAAAGGGATGGTGAGCTGACCCAGAGCATCGTTACAAAGTTAGGATAGATAACTGGTAAATGTGCTTTGTTCAGAGACTGAGTTCTCTTTCCTCTCAAGTGCTAGGTTTTTTAAGGGGGTTTTCACACTTTTACAGAATGTATGTGAAAAGTTTTAAGTTCACTGCATGCTGCATTATTAATAAGTTGAAAAAACAATTTTTGAAGTTAAACCCCAACAAAAAGGTTGTGGTTCATTTGTGCAATTAAATGGTATGTCTGAAGTTCCCACTCAATCAATTGTAGTCATGAGTCTTACACAGTCTGAAAGCTTCTCAATTTGATTTAAATGATTCATGTCGATGATTTCATTTTGAGATGTTTTTATCTGGGATTTTTATCTAGATAGTGAAATGAATGCCACAGATAATACAGCAGCTGTATTGATTACTTAGTTTTGATCTATATATTTTTTACCCTATTTTTTTTTCTGAGGCTCAAACGTGCATTTTGAAGCTCTAATTAACACTTCTATTCTGACAAAGTGGAACTGGCTTTTCTATTAAGGGGATATAATTTCAAGTGTGCAATGAGAAGACTTCCAAGTGGTGTATAATGCAAGACTTAGGCTTCTTAAAAAAAAATTTGTTTGACATTTAATTACAATAAATGTTCCCTGAGGAAAACCAAAGATTAATGTTTGACTTCATGCATAACATCTCTGTATTTTTAATATACTTCAAGCGTATGGCTAAAACATAAATCACTTTTGTTTTTAAATAGATAAATTAGGAGACTGTATACAAAATACAGTATAAAATTAACTATATGGCTTTGACCCAACACTGTCACATATTACCCAGCACTGACTGGAGCTAAACAAAGCTGTCTGTTCTTTAAAAACACCACCCCCCAGGAACAGTAGTGCTCTTCTTTCCAGGAAGAATTGGGTGCAATAGCACAATGGCATCGATGTAGTTTGAGACAGACCAATCCGTTGCCAGGTATCCTGTGGAATGTTGGCTAAGATAAAAGATGGGGTATTTTTGTCTTTTTGTGGTCTCTTCATTTTGTTTCTCAAAACTTTTGGTTTTGTTTTTTTTTTTTTTAAAAAAAAAAAAAAAAAAAAAACAAAACAAGTAAAGCCAATTACATATTTGTCTACTGAGCTACAATTCAGACCTTAGCTCTGCACTTGTCAGTGTGACCCTAGCTCTGTGAGCTCTTAATAATCGTAACCCCCTGTAATCCATATGCATCTGTTAATTTGTACAGGTATGGGTCTTGCACATTTTCCTGTCACTGTTTATTACTAAGGAAGCAACTATATTTGGAGGGTAGTAACTGAAGGCCATTCCCGCATTATTTTTGGGAGCGTCTGGTTAGAGAGGAGAGGAATTGATTCCAAATTGCTGGTTTGTGGAGGAGTAAGAGAACCCTTTTGAGCTTTGAAGTAGGACCTTGTAAAGCTGAGTGTTGCTAACATTTGAAGTACACTATTTGTCTTGGGAAAAGGGCTTTTTCAGCTTTCCCTCTGTCTTGCACCCTCTGTACCTGTGCAAGCTCTGGGCACACTAGTGTGTCAGAGCTACGGATGTCGCTTCAGGTGGCAGCTGCCTTCAGTAGCTCTCTTTCTCTAAGAGTCAGAATGCAAGTGGCTTGTCTTTTTTTCTGTGTGCCATTGACTTTCATAAGCGCTTTTTCCATCGATCAAGACCACTGTCATCCAAAGTTCTTACACATCTGAACCAATCTGTTCTGGCTTATTGTAAAGGTTGATGGCCCGTTTTATCTCTTCACAGAGATGTTACTTATTTGCACACCGGACACTGATCGTCTTATTCCTTCAAGTACTTGCAGAATGCATACCATTATAATAATGTAGCTATTTTTATTCAACCATTCCAAACAAGCAAACCACAAAATATTTCACTTTGCTCTCTATAACAAATATTCAGTGTGTTTAGAGGAATTTCTGTGATGAAGGGAATGAAGGACAACCATATTGCAGCTGGTCAGTGATACAGTAGCTGCACGAAGATGCTGTTGTATAGCCTGTTTATTCTGGAGCTGGTAAGAATCTTCATTGCAGTCCTGCCTAAGTGTCAGAATCAATATGGACTCTTTAAAAGTAAAGGCACTGGCCATTTCACTATGTTTAGCTGTGTCTGAAACAAATGAGGAGATAATCAAATATCTGATGTAGTTTAAGAATGAGACCTTGCTCTTTGTATACCCTCTTAATGCATCCTCCAAAATCTTTTCCTGTCACCTCATAGAAGAAAGAAGTACATTTCCCAAACCTTGTTTGTTCATCATTCTAACCCAATGATTGCACCCTCTGATCTCATCACTGAGGCAGGCTGGTGACCTATACGGCAATCTTGAGTAATTATGTAATTCAAAGAACATAATAAACCATATAAACAAGGCAACAGAATTAAGGCTGCTCTGAAATGTCTAACACAATTCCCTCCTCACTGCCCAGCACATCTCTGGCATTGTCACAAATAGGACTTAAATTATTTCCCAGGGTTTATGCCTTCTATCTGCCGAAGAGTTTAAACCTTCTGTAGTCTATCACAGTTTTCTAATGTGATGTAGGCATAAACTACATTATGAAGCACCATAAGAAAACTGATATCTGTCTTGTACTCCATCAAAGATATGTAATTAAATCTGAGATTCCGGTATGTAGCGTTTAGAACAATTGACTGTATTGCCAAATCCCACAGAATGAAGGCCCGTTTATCAATCAAGTGCTAGGAGTACAAAATTGTTGTTAGTAATAATGAAATGTAACTAAACATTTTTTTTTTTTAATTTAAACAAAACCAACCAAACGAACCAAAAAAAACCACACACAAAAACCCCCGCAACAAATAAACCCCCAAAGGAAATAATCTTTGGGAAACTGTGATCTGGCTCAAGGGACCTCATTTGGATTCCTCGGTCCAAGCCACGTGAGTGAATGAAGGGCAGTGCCACCATCGTGCTGCATTTTGAATTTGGAAAATACGTTTTACTTAGTTGCTGAATATGCTTCTCAAACATTGTTGTGATCGAGCAGAAGCGAGGACTGTTCCAGACAATGAAAATACTCTTAAAGGATTGTATTATTCTCGTTATAGTGGAAACTGTTAGACAGGAAAGAAATCTGTAATAGACATTCATAAATGGACTGAGACATCCACATACCGAATTCATCATAGCAAAGTTAGTAGCCAGACTCCTGTTTGGCATGGTCCGATGTCCCAGTGCATAGACCCCAGCAGTTCATTTTGGCCTCTGGGACCACTTTACACGTGGAAATTGCTATCTCATATCAAGAGTGACAGGGATAAACACAAATGAGCCAATACTAGGAAGTTATTTCTGCAATGGCAGTACGGGCAGATGGAGAATCCGTGGCATTTAAGCTCAAAATAGTTTATAATTGCAGTACTGCACCAGATCACTATCCATCAGCAAGCTTCAATATTTTATTTGCCAGGTACCAAAACCTGGGATATTCTTATCCTTGAGATTAGAAGCTGTTTTTTCACCCCTTCATAAATATAGCCCTCATTTGCATTATCATCTAGTTCTCTAAATGTCATTTTTTAAATATGAATTTATTAAATGTCAGTTGAGCAGGGTAATTTGAATAGTTATTTTCTCCTACCATTATTCTGTTGCCACTATCCTATTATTAAGGACGTTTTAACTGTTGATTGCTTATATTACTGATTGGAACTTTTGTTTGTCTATGTTAAAACCAAGCTTTTTTTAACACGGCCCAAATTTTCTTTCCCTCCGTTACAAGCCAATGCAGACAATGGACTATAATTGCAAAATCATAGTGCAAATTCTGTTTTGTAGAGAGGAACTTTTGTCTATGCTGAAGGTAATTCCTGCTTTAATTCCACCTCGGACTGGATCTTGACATCCTTGTGGTTTCTCTTCATTTTGACTCGTGAGAAGATGTCTAGAAAAGATTCAATTAATTGCAGCTACAATTGTCACTATCAAATTATCAATCTTCTGCAAAATCAGATCCTCTAATTAATTTTGTAGCATATGTGCATTAATCTGTCTGCTACTTCTGCTCTCTGATGAGACAGATACTTACAATGCTTTGTAAGAAATAATAATAAGTAGACTGGCAATGCATGACGTTATCAGCTAATAAACAAGAGAGTGGTACCTTTTATAGTCATCCCTGTCCTTCAACTCTTGCATCAGCAATTTTTTTACTCATCATACCTTAGATCTGAGTACTGGGGATTCAATGTATATTTGAAATTTGGCAGTTACTCATCTTTGATTAAAGAAGCAAGTTAATGCGACTGGAAAGTACCTTTTTTTAAAAGATGTAGCAATGAAGCAGAATACTCTGTTAATTCGGCCTCAGGAATGTGGGATTAGGAATGTTCTGTTTGTAGTGACATCTAGTGGTGTAGGGCTCTTCTGACTAAACGGAAGAGCCCAATACAAACGTGCTAAAACATGAAGAATAAAATGTTGCATGAAAATTAACAAATTAAGTCTTCTAATGATAGGAAGCTGTACTGACCTTAGGTCTGTGCTTTAATTTACAGCAAACGTGTCTTCAGAGTCCCTTTTAAAAGAGCACTTGTATGATGTATGTTACATAAAAATCACGCACGTAATTTTTTTAACCAGTGATCTTTCTCATATATGTATTAATTTTGTTCAACTAAAACCATAAGACAGTAGCAGCACTGCTTGTGACTCGAGGTAAATGACATGCTGTTTCTTAAAAGAATAACAGTGCTAGATGAGTTTGTATAGATACCTCTCATACGGACAAACGGAGTTAAATGAAACTGAACTAAAAAATGAGGTGCTCTCCCTCTGCACATTCACCAAGGTGCTGCATTCAAGCTTGCTGTTTAAGTGCACTCCTTTAAAAAAGGATAATTATGTAGGGATAAGTTGATTTCAGTAGCCTAGTCCGAGCCAACGAAAGGCCTCAGGTAATGACCACGGTAGGATGGCTGTTTTCTGGGGGTTTTCTGTTGGTTTGTGCATTTGGGGTTTCTTTGGGGTTTTTTTTCAACGTTATGCAAGGCTTGGATTTTTGGCAACGGGGGTGAATTCCGGTTCATTAGGTTTAGTTTTGGCTGTTGGAGATCTTATCGGGAAAAAATGCTCAAGAAAATGCCACTCATTCATGCATCTTCCCCTGATTTATTCAGCCAAGCAGTTTATTTTAAATGATGCAGTCAGCTTTCTGAATGGGCTTTTTTTAATGCCTTTGAAAGATCATTTTATCCCTTCCCCCTCTTCCTCCCTTTGCTATGCTGAAACCTGATGCATGTTTCTGTGTAGATTTAAGTAGTAAGAACCCATATTACAAATAATACGTGCTTTCTTGTCACCACAAGAAAACCCCTAAAATGCTCTTCCAGGAAACTATGTGTTTGGATCTCTTTCCCAATATTCATCAGTATTGATTGGGTGTGCTTTTCCCAAAGCTTGCTGCTTCTGCATGAAACCAGTATAGATGAAGAGGCAATATCCCTTGTAAGCAGTTTTGTGAGTTATACAAGAGAAGTTTTTTTAACTATCCAAAGTGTTTGCAATAATCTAGGATTTGTTTTACCGGTCACTGATCCTTTTGTTATAATAGCTTCTCTGTGTATTGAGCCACTGAAAGTTTGTTACTGGTTGGTGGGACAGTGTTAATGAAAGAAAGGACATTGAACTCCACAATGAACAGACCATAAATGAGATGTAAGAAATAAAATAAAATTAAAAAAAAACCAAAACTAAATCAAATATATATCTTGAGCATCCAGAAACGTTTAGGCAAGTTGGAAGTGGATATGTAGATACAGAAGAGAAGTTTCACTGAAAATCTTTAAGTTTTGTGCGCAGTGTTTTTTGGTTTCTGAGAACTTACGCTTTCTTGCCTGCATTTCTGTTCTGTGTGCTTCAAGTGCTCCTTCTGATGCAGCTCTGACTGCACTGAAGGATTTGGTTAGGCAAAATATGGTTGGAGGCAGACAGACATAACTGTCCTTCTGGGTGTTCATGGTTTTGCTGTGGTGGTGGAAGAGCAAGGAAAAACCTGAGGAATGTGTATGAATTTATATCTTCTATCCTAAATATAGTTACCCTTAACTCTGCACTGAGGTGTTAGAAATTAGTTCTGTTGGTGAAAACAGAAATTCCATCTCTTAGAAGAAGTGCCTGGACAATTTCTATTAGAAAGTAAAAGTGTGTGTATTTGGGAAGGACAGAGACACCATTCCTTCCTCCCACATTTGAAACAGCTTTAATTATTTTTGAGAATTAACCATTTGCTCCTGCTGTGCATGCCTGAATGTGATACTTTGTGCCGTGTACTGAGCCTCATTCATGACTGACTTCATGAGTGGGTTCCCCTTAGTGTCACAAGTCAAGGGAAATATTTTTCTGACAAGCAGGGATAGGCAGAACTTAGTGTAAACATAAAGCATATCCATTTAAAGATATTTTTTACAGGACTAGTTCTGAACACTTAAAGAGAAACCTTTGCACACACAGACAAATGGAACATAAGGAGAATATGCGTAAACTGCCCCCCAAACTCAGGAAAATGAAGTAGTGGTCAAGGCTCGTTAACGTGTTGCTAAGGCTTGTTTCCCTGGAGCTGTGCACCAATAAACAAGCTTTCCTCAGATTTTTCTAAGAGGCATGGAAAAAAAAGAATATCAATCTTGAAAATCATAGTCTGCTGGGCTTTGACTTATCCTTTCAATCCCCATTCACAGTTGGACTCCAGTAGATATCAAAGTATCCCAGCTGCTCAGTTAGAGCCACCAAACACCACATCTTCATACAGGACTCCTTTGAAAAGCATGAAGGGAAGAGAAAGGAAAAAAAAAACCAACCCAAACCGTAAGTCTTAACTTGATGTGCCAGAAATGTGAAGTAAAAGAGGTGGAGAAGAAGCAGTGAAGTTCTGGTAACTGAAATCTGTGGGAAGTGCATGTTTGCTTCCAAAAGCACAGCTGTGCTTTAGGAGTCTGGGTTAGTAGCAACTCATTAAAGTAATATACAAATATTGACTGCATTTGAGAGCAACAGCTGTGAAGTCACACTTGTTAGTTCAAAAAAAGTACATTTGTGCTCCAAGGCTTACGCAATAACTATCATTGAAAAAGATATTTCAACCAAAATACAGTTTGTGATGCTTTTCATATTTAAACAGCCTGGTAGATGTTTTATCAGTCTCAGTGATGTTTAGAAGACATAGTCCTTACGCCGGTACTTTCGGAAAGGATCGAGTCATGGGACAGGAAATTGTCAGCGACAAGTTCGTTCTATTTCTGTTAATTAATTACAGTTAATTGTAATTAATAACAGAACTGGAAGTGGTAGGACAGGTCTGCACTGCTATCCAAGATAGATAAAACTTGATCAGGCCCACTGAATAGTCCAGAACTTAGTGTTGGCTATGAAGCAGCCCAGGACACGATGTATATGCCGGAGTAGCTTGCCTGAACTGCAAATTGTACTGCTGTGATTACGTTGCTCTCGATACTTTAGTTAGGTAAGAGCTAGCTGAGAAGCATTTATGCTACTTTGGACTAAATGAGTTGTAATTTTTTCCTGCCTTCTAAATTAGGGAAATTGTTGTTTACTTAGTTTATAAGCTCTTCTACATTTTCTGGGATCATTTTCTTGTTTGAGAGTATCTAGAGAGAGCTTCAGTATAAAAATTAATGTCCGTGGATCAGAAATTGTTTGATGGTTTTGCAAACGGTAGGGAATTGGATAGTTCAAAATCCCTAATGCTACTGATACTGGATCGCATCTGTACATGCTGGACATATGGTTGTTCAATTAAATATTTTATTGTCTCGTAGACAGTGTTAAGGCTACCAGTGTAATTTGTTCTGTGTTTTTCAACTACTTTACCTCTAAGGCCTTGTTCTGTGATTCAGTGTCTAAATGTTTACTCACTTTAGAAAAGTGAGAAGTACTTGCATGTCTTTCAGTTGTACCCTCAGCAGAACAGTGGCAGGAAAATCAATAGGGAGTCATTCTGTCCGACACCTCAAGAAGCAATATTGAACAATTTATCTTCTCCCTTTGTTCAGTCATATAGAAATAAATGCTATCAAAAAGAAAAGGTAATATATTTTCACATTTAGGAATTTGCTGAAATTTTTTTCTTGCTAATTTTGTGATGTACTTGGAACAAACTCTGCTTTGGTAACACTTGTGCAAATCTACCAAAATTAACTAATTACATTATGTTGTTTGCTTTCACATATGTTTTGCATCTCGACAACAGCTGATACTGTTGTAAAAAGTGTAAGATTTACCTTTGAACTGTGAAGTAATTAGCACAGTGAATTTGTGTGTTTTGTGCTCCAAAATTTGCTAAGTACAAAAGCTTACCATTAAAATGGTTGGGTTAAAAGAACTCGGTAGATGTGTAGTTTAATAGCACATTATATTTCCTTAGGTCATATTCTTCTGCTCGTGCACTAAGTGAGGCTTCTTTGGGTTGAGTTGTAAAATTTTCTGCTTCAACAGCATCTCTGCATGAACTAACTGAAGCTCATTCTGATTTGCACTCTTGCTTTGCCTTGGAAGTTACAATAGAACTGATGTCAATGGAAGACTCTTGTCACTTCACTGTTACTTTATTTTAAAGATATATAAACAGTTGCTCAAGTTGGGGTGTTTTTTTTCTTCTTGTGATCTTTCTCTCCTCTCCCTAAGTAATTACTAACGGAGAATATCACCATCGGAATTACTAGTTTAGAATGCTAAGATGTTCTTCATGCAGTGCCACCTAGAAAGGCGATACGGTGATTTTTGTAATTTTTAATTCGTATTATCAAGCATTTGAGCTACAGTGGTAATAGTTGACACAATTGGAAATCAATTTCTAGATTAACAGCTATGGGAAGACAAAGTGAGTTATGAAAGACAATGGCGGTAGATCTCTTCAATACAAAAAAAACCCAAACCCAAGACCTCGATTACCGATCATCAAGTTAACCCACATGATTACATTTTTTCAGTATTATAAATGTACGTAAATAAGGATATATTGCACAATAGGAAATTGAGTGAAAGAGGAATATGTAAACATGTAAGTTGTCATGATTTAAACAAGCATAGGTAGACAAGTACAAGTCTGTGTTGAAATGGAAGATTTTTGGTGTTTTTTAGTGTGTCGCTACAGTTACTACTTTTTTTGTGATGTTTTTGAGTGGTTTACTTTAGCTTCTGAAATTAGTTGAGGATGCCTGCTGCCTTAACAATTCTACATGAGTGTTCATGCCTCTGCCTTTCTTGGGGCCTTTCCTGATCAAAAGAAAGAGCGTGAAGCTACATAAGCTCAACTTGAGTAAACAGCTCTGATGTATTAGCAAATCAGAATGAATGTGCATCTAAAGAGAGAGAGCGTGGAATTTCACTGGTATTTCCGCCTACCTGCCTTGCTGTACTGATTTTCATTGTCACATCCTGAGCGTATGTCTCGGTCCCATTTTTTCTCTGCATTTTTGGATAACACAGTAACAAGTTTTCCCTTAAAGAAAAGGGAAAGGCATTAAGGAAACAGATGTTAGCTGTTTCCAAGGCACTCTGAAAACTTGATTGTCAATCTGTAAGGGTTCTTTGCGATAGATTGTGATCTGTTTACTGAAGTGTTTGAAGTTTTCCTTTTGCTTTGTCTGTCTGCAGTCCTAATGATCCAAGAAGGTACCATATAATAATGAAACGTGAACATCAAGAATGAAGAACTTTACGTAACTAACATCATTCTTTCAGAACAGACAAAAGCAGTAAACGGATATTTTATTTTTAGAATAGATCTCTCCTTATGCTTGCACCGCAGTGACAGGGAAAGTTACTTCTATGGTTCAGCTATCATCTGGATTCCTCTGCATGTCTTCTGCTTCTCTCGCTCCCTGACTGCCTTTTTACTAGACAGAAGTGATGAACGTGTAAAAATAAATAAAAGAATACACAGGAGCTTACCTACTTAACTGCATATTTTGCTGTACAATTTGCCAAAGCAAACAGTTTGCAATGTTTTCTGAAAGAATAGCTCTTAACGTGAATGGTCCGGGGGTTCTCTTTTGATGGGGAGGTACTGTGGCATTCATAAAAATAAATCCTCCTCAAGTATATAGTGATACAAAACTGCCAGCCTTTTACTTGCCAAATCCCCTGTGCTTAGTTAGAGGCTCAAATGTTTTCTAAGGCACTCCAGTATAAATTAGACCGTCTCCAGATGTTTTGGTACAGTGAATGCTGAGGCTGAAATTCACTTTTAATGAACCGTATTTTAATGTCAGTCTCTCCTGTCTACTTAAATGACAAAGAGCTCATCTGACTTTGTAATGAATCCCACAACTGTATCACTTATTGAGCCTCTGTCTCTGCCTTGTGCCGGTCCACGATAACATAGGTTGACAGTCTAAGTAAACTGCATTGAAGGTTTATTACCAAAGCTACAGAACTTGAAGAAATGACATCCAACACAGCAGGAGGCTTTGGAATGTCTACCAAGGAGAACCGTAGCTGTAGGTGGGAGATAGGTTAAAAGGGCTCAAAAATGATCAAGTAGGGTATGGTAATGCACGAGGAAATATCACCAGAAAAACTAATCGTAAATGAACTGGGCAATGCCCAGTTCCGACAGTCATCAAGACAAATGAGACTACATAAATGCTTCGTGGTAGTGTGTAAAAGACCAATATAGGTGATCAAGGTGTATAAACAAATTAAAAAAAAAAAAAGGCACGTGAACATTTAAGAAAGATTATAGTAGTAGTTTTGCTACATAAAAAGTTTACACGTTTAAGAATACGAACATAGTAGAAGAGAGTGCAGGGTGTAATGAGGTGTACATAAACTAACGGCTGCCAGTACACTGTCTACATAGCAACATATGCTGTGTAAGAGAGAGACATCTTGGAGGTCAGTCAAAAAGCTGGACGTATAGAGTGACATATAAGAAAATGAGGCAGAATGTATCTTGTACTTTCAAAGGAAGCACCAAACAGAAAATCAATACCATTGTGTCTTCTGGAAGTAAGGAGGCATTGGAGCAGGCTAATCAATGGTCAATATTTATGAAAGACTTGGAGGATCGAGTACGAAGTTTTGCCTCTAGCCTTGTGCTCAGTAGTAAAGCAGGTATTAGAAGCACATGCTAACGGGTACCTATCTGAAGTGAGCAACTATGGAGATGTGTGTTTTCCTTAGGCTCTATTTTCTTTTAATTATAAAAGATTTAAAACACAATCTTTCCACTTTGTTCTAGTGCCATTTTTAGTAATCATTAACTCATCTGTTTTAGATGCTGCAAGTAATCATGGTCATGACTGTCAGGGAGTCCCCTCTTATGGCATTAGGCATTTCCTTTCTCAATTTGCTTTTGTTTCTTTTGGGTGAAATGTTCCTCTTCTGTCTGGATACTGGATATCTCACCGTAGTTCTCCCAGTTAAAAATAGTTTAATCTTCTCTTGGACATTTAGTATTTTTGTAGTCAATGCTTTGACAGGTCTTTACAGTGAAGTAGGACACTTATCAAAATGTGATTCATCTTCTTAATCAAATAGAATATGAAACAGTGGCAACCACAAAGGGAAAATAAGTGCTTCTCCCACTTGGCATTTCTGTTGAAAGCTGAATTGATTGAACTGTTCTGAGTGAGCATTTACACCAGCCTTCCCACTGATACATACCACCAGATGTTTCAAGAACTCCTTTTTCTCTCAAGTCTCAGAGGACCTGAACAAATGTGTCTGAAAATATAAATGGACTTGAATTTTGGAGTATTACAGAGCGAGGGGAAGCTATCTGTGGAAGCTTCTGACAAATTTGAGACAAACTGTCATCCACTGCAGCATGACCTTCTCTCGGGGAGTCCTAGCCGACAGCTTGTTGGTTACAAGGAATGTCAAAATTAGGATGTATTTTCTACACAGAGAACTAGATAATCTAATATGTGACCTTAGAGTAGACATTGGGATTCAGTTTGAACTTCAGGAGGATTACTGCTAGGGCTTAATCTTCTTATAGATTAATTCTTGTATTAAGACTCTGCACAGATAGCTCATTCCAAACCGGTCTTTGGCTGCCAGTAGACTCACTAGTGAAGCCTGTTAGCAGGCCTGGACTTTGAGGGCTGGAAGTTGGTATAGTGAAGGCATTCAGAGTTGTGAGCATGGCTGATGTGGGATCGTGTTCTCTCTTACCAGAAGTGTTGGAAGTTGTGCTGCTCTTTTTTGTGGCTGCGGTGATCCATGTGACGTTTGGTTTCTGTACAGAGGATGCCTCTGTCAGCTGGAGAAGTTGTGTAGAGGCATCATGTATCTTCTCGGGGAGAGGTGGCATATCCTAAAGCATTCTTTTAATTTCCTCAGTGCGAAAGGGTCCATTGCATCAGACAGGCAAGTATTTTGGAGTACTAGGTACACATGCAAACAACTATCTAGAGTACCAAAGGAATCGTGACTACTCAAGAACATCTTTCAGGGACCCTCGTGTTCAGCTAAGATTTTTTGCATTTTTAGCTTCAAAATAGAACATTGAGTTGAAGAAAACTGGAAATAACACTGCACAAAACCTTGGTGTCCGCTGAGGGAGAAGTCGCAGAGGAGGGAGAAAGGCATGCCAGGTAAAGGATGTGTACAACAGCAGCAGCATTTTTAAATAGTGCTTAATCGAGAGTGTGATAGCATCCAAAAATATTTGCTATCTGTAAACTTAATTGTCTATCTCTATATCCCTTGAGGTTGACTTTCCCATACATGCTATGGCATTGTCATACAATCATGGAATGTTAGGGGTTGGAAGGGACCTCTGGGGTTCATTGAGTCCAACCCCCCTGCCAGAGCAGGGTCACCCAGGGCAGGCAGCTCAGGAACAGATCCAGGCAGGGCTGGAAAGTCTCCAGGGAAGGAGCCTCCACCACCTCTCTGGGCAGCCTGGGCCAGGCTCTGTGACTCTCGCAGGGAAGAAGTTTTTCCTCCTGCTGAGGTGGCACCTCCTGTTTTTCAGCTTGCAGCCATTAAATGATCATCTTTAAATACAGTGGGCTTGAATACCAGAAATGATGAAAACTACAATAGGTTGCAGTCCTTTGGTTAGAACAGGTCCAAGTCTCCAAACCCTACAAGTCTTTGTTACTAGCTTCTGCTTCATCTATGTCATTTTCTAGCTAGTTGTACCTGCGTGTATTTGCCTTATGCTTGCAAATGTTCTGAGGGGAAAAATTCATAAATGATGGTTAAGTTTTGAACAGTAGCATCCTCGAGAACATGGAGCATCTACAGCCATTTAGAAATCTATCACTTGGTTGGGGAAACCTAAAGGAAATAGGTTTGTTTACTTTGTGTTTATTACCTGTCTGGTGTTACTTTCATTAAATTTGTTTCTAAAATTCAGTTGTCTATTCAGTAACTGCTAGCATTAGTCAGATTTCTTAGAGGGTATAAATGTTGATTTATTCTGGCAGAGAAGAGAATCAATTTCTCCAACAAATGTGAAAGTACTTACTTGAAGATTTTATTCTGCTTGTGCTCTGTGTGCCTTTGAAATGTGCTATATGTGGTGAGTGAACCAGGGGTGTTGAAGCAGCGAAAGCTGTTACTTCAACACTTAATATCTTCTTGACTATCCTGTGTACCAATGTCTGTGAATGTGTCATGGTGAATGCAAACTCCCCAGCTATATAGAGTTGAAGAAACAGAAGTTGAGTCAATAAGGCTGTGAAAAACAGGAGTCTCTTTTGTCCTTGGCATGTCCTGGTGTATTCGTTAGATGGAAACAGAAGCTAAAAATGTCATTTGTAGTGTCATAGGGGAAAAATAAAACTACAGAAGGATACAATGCTCTGTATTGTATTCCTTTCACATTCCAATTAACCTTGGAGATAGTTTTTGAGGGCTATACTCTTTAGCTTATATAGCCACTTAAGTTAAAGGAAGTGAATAAGGGCTACTATGGAGCTCTGCTGTTTCTTCTGTCATGCAGAACTCATTTTCACAAGATTTAATGCAAGATGATCTCTTTCAGTGACTACATTTTATGCAGCAGCAAGGAAAGTTTTGTTCTGACCCAGGCAGGATGCCTCATGGAAAGATGCTGTGTGAGGAGTGTATATTTTCACCGGTGTCTGAGCGTACTCCAGAATTTCCTACTATTAATAACTATATATAGAGGGGAGCATAAAAGTCCTTATTTTTATCTTTTTTACATGAAAAAATGTAAAACTTTTGAGAAAAAATTCAGTGCAGTAAGTGGCATATAGTCTATGAAAAGCACTGTTACTTGGTTTTTTACATACATTTAGTAGGGGGAAATAACATGTAAATGAGTTTCTTTACCACGACCTGTGAAAGCAGAATTGTGTAGCAGAAAGAAGGAAAATATTTTATCTAGCAAGATAATTCTCTGAAGGGATTACATTTTTAAGGGAGTGTATAATACAGAAGAATTCAAAAATACTACGTGAAAGGTACTTGTGCATTCCTGCTTCCAAAAGGACTTTTTTTTTGTCTATCACACAAATGCTTATGTAAGGAGAACTGATTAAAAGTTAACACTTTGCTATAAACCAGTTAATTGATGAACAAATGGGAAAATGCTTTCTAGTTAATCTACCTAGCTAATCCAGAAGTTGTTGTGCAGTATGTAAGGTTTACAGCTTCAAAGAGAAAGTCCCATTTGAAGTATTCTTGTGTAACATGCATATTACAGACCTTAAATGGATATCCATACGTACAGGTACGTGCATACCATAGCGTACAGATGCACTGTTAGAAACCTAAAGAATGACTTGACTGGATACATGCAATTCCATGCAGTTAGATCAACTTGTTCATCTCTGGGATCTTGTACAAATAACTTGGTCTATATAAAATAATAAAATGATTTTATTGCTGGAGAGGATATGACGTTAATGCCTATGTGTCTGTTAAGTGTGAAGTAACTCTGATACATGTTGAAGAAAATATTGAACAATGCAACTTATTTGACTGGGCTTGCTTCTTATTCTTTTTTATGTGCTTTGCTTCTTCAGACAAAAAAAGAAAAAAAAGAGTAAAATTCCTAAAGTATGAATGATGTGTTATTTAATCAGGAGTAATCAACAATCTTAACTTCACGATTTTGACTTCTGCTGAAAAACATTTGTTTTCACTTTTTCTGAAGCAACTGAATATCATTAAATGAAACCTCATTCATTGGTGCTTTAGGGATGACCTTTTCAAATGCTTCTTTATGACTTATGGGTAACCACGTAGCTTTTCCCTCTATCATCACCTTAACTTTTTTCTGCTTGTTGTTTTTCTTTGCATAATTTCTCTCTCAAAGATTTTAAAAAAAATATGTATGGCAAGAGGTAACCTGTCAAATTGTCTATGAAAAATGAAAATGACATGATAGGTAGCTCACTTCTGAAACTTGAAGTAACAAGTGTAATTGTTACCAGCTTTCTTTTAATTATTTAATTTAATGATTTTATTTTAATTATTTCTGAGTATTGTCCCTCTCCTTTCTGTTACTTTTCAGTGTATCTCATGTAGCTTTAAGGCTGTGGTTGCATTTTGGAGAAACTGTAACATCAGGTGGGAATAGTTAATATCTTGCTACTGCAAGAATAGCCTAAAGTAAGAAGAATTGTTGCAGGTAGCAGAAAAGGTACCAGGTACCAAGGCATGGAAAAAACAACAAATACTAGGAAAACGAAGGCTATTTGTGGTTGTCATTTTGTGGCGAGAAGAATTCTTTTCTGAAGACTTCCTATAATGCAACTAAGATGCTTTGATTGTTTTTTGTCTCTTTTGGTGGTGCTGGAGACTGCATGCTGCTATAATTTGGGAGCTTTTCATAATTTGAGATTGTGCTTCTCATGGATAATTGTTCGTTGCAGGGAGTCTTGTTCTTTGAATGTGATGTACTGCTTTGCGCTCTTTTCTCCGCCAGCTGCTTTTTTGTTTTTAAACTTCATGTGCCTTCCCTCTTGATTTAGTATGGAAAGCAGAATATTACAAGGTTTCTTTGGAATAAATTGCCTAATGATACCTAATGATATTGTGGACTTAGTTACAAAATAGGATAAAAACTACAACATAATTGTATTGGTTTAGCTTGTGAGATTTATGACTTCATGCATTTACTTGTTGCTGTTGTCTGTGAATGCCACCCAAAAGTTTAAGGGTCACGAGTCACTTGCAGCCCAAAAGGCCAATTGTATTCTGGGCTGCATCAAAAGAAGCGTGGCCAGCAGGTCGAAGGAGGTGGTTTTCCCCCCTCTACTCCACTCTTGTGAGACCCCACCTAGAGTACTGAGTCCAGTTCTGGAACCCCTATTACAGGAAAAGTGTACTGCTGTACATGCTGGAACATGTCCAAAGAAGAGACACAAGGATGATCAGCAGGCTGGAGCGCCTCTCCCATGAGGACAGACTGAGAGAGTTGGGGTTGTTCAGTCTGGACAAGAGAAGACCTTATTGTGGCCTCCCAGTATCTTAAGGGGCCCTACAAGAAAGCTGGGGAGGGGCTTTTTAGGGTGTCGGGTAATGGCAGGACTAGAGGGGATGGATCACAACTAGAGAGAGGATGATTCAGGTCAGACATCAGGAAGAATTTCTTCACCGTGAGGGTGGTGAGGCACTGGAACAGGTTGCCCAGAGAGGTGATGGAAGCCCCATCCTTGGAAGTTCTGAAGGCCAGGCTGGATGGGGCTCTGAGCAACCTGCTCTAGCGGGAGGTGCCCCTGCCAGTGGCAGGGGGGTTGGAACCAGATGATCTTTAAGGTCTCTTCCAACCCTGACAATTGTATGACTCTATAAGTCTTAGTAAATAAACATGCACAGAATTGATTTTTATTTAATTGGCGGTCTAGGTAACTTCAAACTGTAAAAGCTGTGTTTCTTGTCTGTAGCTACAGTGGAAAAAAAACCAAAACAACTTCAGAGTATCTGTTCTACCTATTGGTTTTATGGACTCTGTGCGCAACTGTAAGCAAAGCTTTATCTTTGGGTGTAAACCGTATCAAAAGAAATACTGTCTCTGAAGATCATTTAAAAAATGATTTAAAATACCACAGAGAGATATGGGCATGAATGCAAAATGTTACATTATCTAGGGCTTAACATGAGCACATTGTGATGACCATTTCCTTTTAGCTGGATAAATTTAGTTTATTCCACATAAATGAATGTTATGGGAATTTTTGATAGTTATAACTATGTTTTTGTATGATTACTTTCATTACTATATCAAATAGAGCTAATCAGAGTACCATCAGTCTTAATATTGTCTTATTTTTCATAAAATTAAATGTATTCTTTTTTATTGGTTTATTTTTGCAGTTATAGTATTAGGAATATTCTGGAAGCTTGGTATTAGTGCGTACTCTTACCTATGCAGCAAAACTCTTACATACTTCACAGAGAACTGAGTACGTAGGTAAGAGTCACGAGGAGTGCTTACCCATTTAATGTTAGTACATATCTGAATTAGTTTGTGGACTGATGTAGAACCTGTTTTAGATAACAGTGGGGAGAATGAGTGAGGTTCGGTAAAATTACCATCTTTGAACATCATTCCATTTGTAGCAAAATAATTTTAGGTCATGAGGTTTTTGAGTTTTATGAAGTTTTAGCTAAATGAAAAGAAATTGTGTAATGCTTCCTCTAGCAATGTGACTATCCATCCTTTCACTGGTGCTGGTAGCATACAGAATACCTAGAACCTGGACCTGAGGAAGAACTACATGTTTCTGTGACTCAGTTGGTGTAGACCCAGTTCAGGACAAATGACAGACAAAAATTAGTATATTTTAACTTGAAAAAGGTGGCATTTTTGTGCTCCTAATAGGTTTCGCAGAGAAAGAAGTTGATTCTTTTATGTTAAAATGAACAGTTGAGTTACAACTGGAAACAGTAACTAGGACAAAAAAAGTGAACCTGATGAAGTTAATTAAGCTTCATAATTATTTTGCAAAAGTTTAGAAATTTTTTTAAATAATAAAATTTGATGCAGTAATACTTAGGAATTTTCTTTCAACCTGTTTAATGTATCAAATGGGGAGTGCTTCAATTCCTACATGGCCACTTTGTTTTAATTTATTTCAGGGATAGTGTTGCTGGTTTCTATCTTCATAACGCAAATAAGGAGCATTTTTGATTTGTCTCTTTCACAAGGCACCTCATCATTTTAACTTTTATTTTTTGCCCACTACCTTTTCGGTTTACGAATAAACAGTTGCATCTTCAAGTTTTTCACATCAGAAGTCTGCCAAACTCATACCTACTGTGGTTTTTCATCAGACATTACCCATTTATGTGAATAGATTTGGCAAGCAAACCTGCCTTGTTTAGCTGACGATTTTTCTAGTAAAGCCATTTCAGAGATAAGAATATTAATCGACTAAGTGTGTATTTTTTTTCCCCTGTTGGCAATTGCATTGAGAATAGAAACTTGCCGATGTCATAACAATGAGAAGAGGTGGTTTTCAAGCGATTCTTTTTTTTTTTTTTTTTTTTCCCTCCATCATAATGGATTCTTTACTTTTATACTTCTACAGTGCACAAAAGCTTTAACAACTTTGGGCTTTTGTCACTCGATTTAAGGTGCATAAAGAGTATCAGCCCCTTCTGATAGAAAGGCAATTTAAGTATTGTGAAGTCTATGTCATCTTGAACATATTGTTGAGAAATGCTAAGATTCAACACGATGTTGTGATAAAGCAAATAGATCTACTACAGACAACTTGACAGTACACTGGTATTTAAACATGGAGGATGTTAATAGCTTGGTAGTATCAATCTATCCACTTCCTGCAGTAGGAAATCATGTTATTAGACCAAATGACAGTCTTAGCAGTGTTTTGGGGGGGGTGTTGATTTTTATTTTTTTCCTTTCTTTATTTTTAATTTTTATTAGCACCAACAAAATGCCATTTGCATTTCTATCAAATTGAGAAATTGTGCATTTGTAACTTGAACTTTTGCTGTTTCAGGATGTGGAGGGTGCTGCATGTCTGTCTTGACAGTGAAATTATTTGATTTAGTCTCTGCTAAGGCTTACCTTAAAGACTTCTTACACTCTTATAGGGCTGTTGGCATTTGGAGCAGGTGGGATTACTGTCTGAAGGCATTTGTGCAAGCCCTGTTGCCTATCATGTTAGTTCTCGAACCATCTTTCAAACAGGAGAAGCAAATAGTGAAGGTTAGTAACACTAACCAATCAAATCAATATCAAATCAATAGAATCAACTAGGAAGAAAAATTTTCTAGACTGGAAGTTTTCTATCAATAATAGAAAATAAAAATGGAATTGTCTTGCTTTGTTCTTGTTGATAAGTTTTTGGTTTTTTGTCCGGGTTTTGTTTGCTTGCTGGTTTTAATTCTGATTTATTGATCCCTTTTATAGTGTGGTCTCACAAAAAGTACTAACATAACAAACAGGGGCAGTGAGCCATAGTCTTGAGCAGTGGCATTTCTCAGCCAGTTTTGACCAAGTAGAAGTGTACTTTGTATTTATTTCACTTGTTTAATATATACTGTAACAACAGAATTGTGGTGCTAGTGCCTGCTGTTTCTTAAACTCTTGAGTTGATCTCATCCTGTGAGTGCTGTTGTGGTTTTGCTTCCTCAGGGTACTGTCAGTGCATCAAGCTCCATTATTTCTCCTCAGAGCAAGCAACAGAGGAAGTGACCCTTGTAATTCTCTGCTTAGGAAGATAAGTCAGTCTTTGGTGGTTTTCTAATTGATCCACTGGTGACCAGTGTTCAACATCCCACCTCCACCTGTTCACTTATTAGCTCTCATGTGGTAGATTTAAGCTCAATTAGTTACCATCCTGCATAGTTCAGCATTCTGAGTTGCTTTTCCCTTTCTCTAAGTCCAGGTTTTGCTTAGAGTGATGTGCAAATGTACTTTGTTAAAATCTTTCTTACTGTCTTCTGTCACTTAAGAGCTTTACCTTCCACAGAGCTTTTAACTGTTGTACACTTCCATGCAGATCATTTTTCCTTAATAGCTTGCTTTCAGTAGGATATGGATTTTGTGTTTGCTTAGCATTTAAGAAATTTTCAGGGACTTCATTGAGTAACAGCAAAAAGAAGCATCAGTGGTTCATAGTAAGAGCATCACAGCTGTTGGGTTTTGTTAGTAATTATATGAATGCTTTTGCATGATGTGTTTAATAAAGTACAATTTTGAAATATCAATATTTGCATTATTGATTTTCCTGTAACAAAAGCTACAGGAAAAAAAAACAAACCCCTCTATGTCTGTGTAGAAGCTGCACGCAGCTCATTTAGGTGACCTGTGTCAAGGGTACGTGCATCTCATAGCCTGGTTGGACTATGAGAGCTTTGCATAGAGCTGACATCTCCTTAGGTTCTGTGGAGCTCTGCAATTTATATTTTTGGTTGATAAATAAGATGCCAATTAAAAACCAACCAAACAAGCATCCCTAAATAACAAAAATGCCACCCATCTGCTGGAAAAAAACCTGACCAAACTGAAAAAAACCCCAAACATTTAGCAATGTAAGACTTCATTTGAGAGAGATGATACGGATTAACCGAGTGATTACCCTATATTATACAGTTTAATATGTCAGCTCTTATCTCCAAACCCAGTTCTGTTCATGCTTTAGAGATGTGTTGCTGAAGAGACTCATAGTTTTGCAAATTCTGAATTTGCTCTTTTCTCCATCTCCTTACTACTGAGGCTGAATGATCATGTGATGTGTCCAAGATCCCAGCAACTTCAGCTGCCATAGATTCAGGGGCTGATATTTTAACAGTGCATGATTCTTTCTCGTCAGAATGGAATAGATGACCTTCACTGAGCTGTGAAATTCTATATGCATCTGTGACTATTGTTTCACAAATAAAAATTCCTAACCGGGAGTTTCATTATAGTCAAGTGGTGACTTCTATGCCATGTGCCAAGAAATAGCGTGGTATATGCAAATTAGTCCTCCCTGAAAACACTAATTTTCAACTTCTCTGACATTATTCATGTTATTTCACAGAAAACATTTATGTATGTGAGCAGAATTTTTTTCCCTAAACATTTAACTTCATGGCTAATATTTTAAGAGAAATAGAATTTTTTCCTGAAGTGGACAGACTGCAACTCAGCTGTCAGTGAGCACATCTTTTATCAAAATGTTCACCAAAAAAAAACCTGCACAAACCCAAACACAACCCAAAATCCATCCAAAGGAAGGGGAATATTTATGTAAGAAGTTGAGTGCTAAGAAAGGAATTAGACAAAAATGACTTTACAGAATGAACATGATGTAAAAAGAAGGGTTTCAGGAGCAAAAGAAAAATTCTTTTTATATCATGTGGCCTGATGTGCAGTGAAAGGGATTAAATTGAATATTGATTTTTGGAAAGGTATGACTATGCTGTTAAAATGATAAAGATAAAAAAAAAAAAAACCACAAAAACCAACCAACAAAACAAAAGTAAAACCAACACCCAACAACAACAAAAAACCCAATTCCTGTCCAAGAAAACAATGAGAGAATCAATCACCGAGGAGAGTTGCAACTGAGGCCTATATTCTAGTTGCCAGGTTTGCGGGGAGGAGTCATTGTTCCTGTAACTGGCAGAAATGCATTAGGCTGATGATGATGATGAAGGAAAAAGTATCCAAGTAATTGATAGTGAGGTTGAAAATGTGAAGGTAATGATGAAGAATTTCCACCTAAAAACTTCAGCAGTAATAAAGAACTGATGTCCAGTATGGTGAAGGATGAAATGCAAGGTAGTAAAGACTGTGGAGTAATTATGCCATTACTCGAGTTGGCCAAAAATAAGATAGATGGAAGAATTAATCCCTTATGATAAAATATCTGCAATTTACCTCACTAGGCTGAAGCTGAAGCAATTGATGTGATTCTTTTCAAAAACATAATTTAGTTTTCAACTGGTTATAGAGAATTAAATGGCTACTGATAATCTTACTAGCCATGACGTGGAAGCCTCGAAAGTGTTCATTTCCTCAGTGCTATTATAGTGTTAGGGGAGACTTCTCGGAGGTTGGGTTTATGTTGCTGATATTTATAAATTAATTGGCAAAGGATGTATTGAACTCAAGATCTCAAGAGCATTAAAAGGCAGTGTTCCTTCTTAAATAAAATAATAGTCATCGATATATTGCTCTAGTTGCCAACTTTACTAATTTTTAGTGTAATTAAACAGGTGTAAAGTGGAGAAGACTGGTATCAACCAAAATTTCTGTCATCTTATAATGAGCTCTTTGTTCTTGAAATATAGGCCTGTATACTATAACTGATTATGAGAACTTCTTTGCTTTTCACTTTTTTTAAATTGAGATTGGAATTAATGTAATAAATGACCACTCAAAATAGGGATGTGTAAAAGAAACCTAACCAGAAAACACATGCCATGTGTTTTCTTTCTAACAGTCTGAGGTCTTCTGTGTACACATTGCTGCTGCTATTGCACTGTCACTAGAAGACACTTCAGTTTGGACTTGTCAAGTCCCTAACCTGGTTTATACAGCTCAAATAGCCCACCCTGCTACTATCTTTACCTACCAGTGGCTGCACAACTAAGCACAGGGTTCCAGTTAAAAAACTTTCCCCAAACCCTAATTGAGGAAAGCCTTCTGGTTACCCAGTTACCTTAAATCACACTAAGTGAGAAAAAGTTTAAAATAAAAATGTAAGCATTCATTGTTAACATCTAAGCTCCAGAACCCTTGGAAAAGTATGTCTGTCTGAAGAAATAAAGAGCAAAAGGTCTAGTCTACTTCCCTAAGGCCACTGCAGAGAGCTGTGTGTTCCTCTTCCTCATTGCCTTACGTGATACCAACTCTGTGGTGGGGTTTCAGATGCCGCATTTGCCTTTTGTCTCAGCTGGTCCCTATGTGAATGTCTTTGCGATGGAGATTCAGCTGAGAAAATCTTGACAGGAGAACACCTTCAGGTACACTATTCTGTTCCACTTTTCTACATGGACCCAGTCTTTAACTTCAGAATTTATCTTAAGTAAGAAGTAGCCTGGACAACTTTTAATTAAAATAAGTCTGGTTTATTTAGATCTTTGAATAACTCCTAGACAAGCAAAGCTATATCTCTTCTACATAATGAAATAGTAAACAACTTCCTTCCTTTGGTGAAGAATAAATATTACACATGTTCTGTAGGGGACGTTGGGCACGTTTTGTGTTGTGTAATAAATAGTTTCTGCTGGACTCTGAGTCATGTTGGTTTGGACATCAAGAAAACATGATGCAAACATCTAGAAAGATTTAATTATATAACTGGCAATGGTTTTCAAGGTATAAATCACATTCAAGAGAGTTTCAGAAAGAAATAGCAGATATATTGTCTAACTTTTATAGACTTGGGAAATAAAAGTTACAAGATGTTGATTGCAACTAATACAACAGGGAGAAAACTGACCAGGAGCTCTCACTGTAAGATCTGGACTGAACATACTGCAGGCAAGGTATTTACTTGTACAGAAAATGTATCTTAAAAAAATTTAACGTTCTGAAATATATATACATATGAGTATATATTATACATCTATGACTTATATTCCTTAGAAGGTGATTATTCTTGGGGTTTCTTTTGTCTGGTTGGGGTGATGCATTTTGAGTATCACATTCAGGAGAAGAATTCAATCAAACCAGCTACCAGAAGTTTCAGTATGGAATCACTCTCTCTTTTCTGTCGGTGTTACCAAATGATATGCAAGCTGTCCTATGAAGCCTTTGCTTGAGAAGCTCACATAGCTGAAGAAATGTATCCCTTCTCCCCCCCCCCCCCAGCCCCTTCTCTTAATGATATTTGAGCAATCTTGCCTACTGACTGGAAAAGCAAATTTGCTTTTTCCTTTGTGCTGTATTTATCCTTCATGAATATCCACAAAAATCAGCAGGGATTTGGCCAAGAAAGTTGGATCGTTCCTCCCAGAGAATAAATTTGTAAATCTGGAGGGTGGTGCTGTTTGTACAAGATCTAAAAGCAGCTTTCAGAATTTGCTAGAGAAGCTTGTGTAGCTTTAAGTAAGGAGATTATGTAAAATGCTGACTAAAGCTTAGAGCTTGCAAAGGCTCTGCCTAGTAGCAGAGCTATGTAAAAGAAATTAATAAATAGCTTTAGAGTTCTCCCAAGGCAAGGACTTCTCTTTATAGCGTATTTCAGTTTCCTTGTTTGGCCATTAGTCACCCCAGCTTTCCTCTTTACATCTGTGTCAATCTGGTGTTCATCTTTCATTAATACATTAATATGGGCTAGGATACTTTTTTGTGTATCTTTTATTCTCTGGCCACTAGAGAGGAAGGTTCTTACCCTTATATCAATCCCACTTAATGAAAAATAAAAGATAAGTATTTGAAGTTGTATTTAGATATTTGGTTTAAAATTTGCATGAAAGCAATCTCTACTAATGGGCTGGGGGGGTTGTTTTGGGTGTTTTCTGGGATGACTTGAGTGATTGGAAAATCGATATTATTTTTTTTATCAGAATGCAAGGAGATAAGAAAAAAGGAAATGAGCTTGAGTTGAAATAAAAAGCTTCAATTGAAATTGAATAAAACTTTACAAAACATTTCAGGTGAAGTCAAGTACTTGGGTAAAAGTTTCAGTGAAGCTCTTATGCAAGAATATATAAATAACAGTAACAAAGCTGTACTTACAAAACCTTCAGATCCTTTTTTTTTTTTTTTTTAATTTTTGATACGTGTGCTTCAAGATTAAATTAACAGTTTGCTGTAGAAAAATGCTTTCATCCTGTGTTTATTGACCTGCTTTTAACTCTTCTAATGCTTTGGATGTTTTATATGGTTTTTCTATTACGAAGTGTTCTGAATATCATACTCTCTACTATGACTTTTCATTGAACCATCTCCATGGTCATTTGTATTCCCATTCAAAGATTACCTGTATACAACAACGGCTAATGGATAAAAAAAACCCCCAAAAACAGGGTTGTGCACAAACAATGTAATGCTTTGCAATAGTTTAAGGGTGGAAAAGGAGAGAAGAAAACTCTACTTAAAGAAGCAGCTGTCCTGTTCAGTCACAGCTGCAGCCTTACATACCCCAAGCCATCTCCAGGGGTGCAGCAGTGGGCAGGAGGGGTCGTGGGAGCAGGATTTGGGCACTGTGTGCTTGAAGAAATGAATGCTGCCCCAGGAAAGAAGCCCTTGATGTTCCTGTGTGGGTGAGCAGACTGTGCCTTGAGCCAGTCATGAATTTCTCTGAGCCACAGAGGATAAATTGAAGGATTATTCTAAAGGATCCTGTTCTTTGCTTTACAAGATTATGTTGGACTTCAAGAGGTATGATTTGGATAAGAAACTGCATGCTACTGCTTAGGAGGTATTTGTCTCCTAACTCAACTCAGCGATTGATTGGGATCACTGAACGGGTGATGACCTGGCATATCTCAGCTTGAATCTGACTTCTGCTGTGAGGGTCAGGTTCTCAAATTTCATTAGTATATTTTAGCTATTTTGTTAATAAGTTACTGCACAGACTCCTGTTGTGTAGAATTTGGTCACTTGAAAAATAAATTGACAAATCAAATGGGGCCCGATTCTGTCTTCAGTAGTGCTCTAAAAGAGAAGTACTATTCAAGTTAAATGGACATCATAAGCATTCTCAATTCATCATTGAATGCAGTATATTAGTTAGTGAAGCATGGATATAAAAACTACCTTTTGATCATACTTCTTGAATAGCAGCTTAGTTTGAGTGTACAGTCCCTTTTTTATTAGCTTTCATGACAAACATCAAAGAAATGACTGTTTCTATAAACCTCTGTGTAGAAAGTGTATAGAAAGTATCCCTCATTAATTCAGAACCACTGAAACAGTTGTCAAAGAGAGCAGCTGTGGATTCTGATAATTGCCTAATTAATCTAATGATACATTTTTCCTATCATGATCCATCTAATACACTTCTGCACGGGAGCTGGATTCTGTGGCTGCGTTGTCTTGATGCTGGTTTTGGATAGTGACTTTTAAAACTGAAATACGCTTAGGCCTATTAATAAAGCTGAAGAAGTAAAAGTCATTTTCCCAGAATTCCAATTATTCTTAGTAAATGTTTGGAATTATAGGATCTTAATGATGTGAGGTATTGTGTTGTCATTCAACTGGTAGGATTCTAGCTGACTAGCAGAATATAGTTAATTGGTGTTTCTCCTATTCGTTGTCATCCTATCCAGGTAGAGAATATGCTGGAGTATTGCAGTGGGAGGTGGCAGTCTTGGGAGATGAAGTGTTCTTCCATCATCAAGGGTGGCAAAACTATGTACCAGTGGTTTGGGATTATTAGTCAACTTTGTGTAGTTATTCTGATATCTCTTTCTGAAACCGAAAATTCCGTTTTAGTGGCTTTAATTCTAGGCACTTCTGTAGTTATGCGAATCCCAAAACAGAGCCTCCCCAAAATAGCTCAGAACAAATTAATCTGCCAAGCATACGTGTGTGGATAATCAATTAAAGTAATACAGCCTTGCTTTAAAACAAAGCAAATAATTAAACACGTACAACTTAATTCATGCTATTGCTAAAATATAGGCTAAAGGGAAATAGTGCAGTTACAAATAACGCTATTAATAGATAGCTACTGTAATTTTGTCGAGTTCGCTTGATATCGATTTCAATGTTGTTATTATTTCTGTGAGTAGTAGAAAATTTCAGAGAGTAAATGGGAATTGCAAAACAAATAAGCGGCAGTAATTTGGAATTTCTTTTTATTGCACACTTTTTTCTCTGCTTTCTGTAAGCCTTTGAGCAGGACCAAATAGAGTATAGAAGATCCTCTTATTTCAGGAAAAAACCAAAAGAATCAGCCAGTGATCTTTTCATTCCTTCTGTACCCACAGAATTTTTTGCACATTGAGCAGACTCTACTGTCACTGGAAGATGCTCTCCATTCCCCATAGCACAAAAGTTATAGAACTTGTTCCATTTCCACCTAAGCGGTGTCTCTCTGAGAAGAAAACCAGCTTTTAAATCTCTAACTTACTATGCCATTTGGGTCATTTCACCCTATTCAAGGTCTAACAGCCTCTACGGGAAAACTTTATCGTTTATACCATATATTAATTTGGAAACTATACGGTTTGAATAACAGACACCAAAAGAAAGAATGATACACGGTGGTAAAGATTACCTTTTGGTGGTTGCTTTTCCTGTAGTACCTGATACTGTATTCTGGGTGTCCTAATTTTTAAACTGTATCATCAGATTATATTCAGATCAACAGATGATATTCAGTGGAATTATTTCTACATGCTTACAAAAAGGGAGTGTCTTTCACATGAGGAGTTCTGATCTATTACAACAGAGGTTAACTATACAAGAAAAAGGATATAGGAAGACAGGGTGTATGTGACTGCAGTTTTTGGTAAGTTTTCCTCCAATTACCACCTGTGCTTCAGGTGCCTGGAGTTTAAGTGCCATGTGCTGGATGTTTAA
>JANIJG010013087.1:0-18087 GCA_024611175.1 Megaceryle torquata | reverse complement strand
AGAATTAAGAATATATTTTTTAAAGTGCAAAAGGAGCGAAGGAGAGGGAAAACTTCATCTGTCGATCATTTTGCTGTGTCTTGGGAATGATTTTATTTTTTCCTTTAAATGGTGTAAGGGATTATGTTTGTTCCTAATGCTAACAGAATGGGGCATCTTTCCACCAGGGTTCTGGAGGTACAATATTTCGGAGTGCTTCCAGCTACCAGAGGGAGAAAGTGGCTACTGGGTGGAGACTGAAAGTTTTTGTTCTATCTTCTGCTTGTTGCCTACAGTATGAGACAGAGGGCTCATAGCAAATGGTCCTGTAGAACAGGGATACTGAACAGTTATGTTCCATGAATTTGTTGGGTAGACTGGCCATGTTTCTTACACTATTGTTGTGTCTCTTTCTTAAGATGAAAAGGATGGTTTGGCTGTTAGTCTTCGTGAGTCTCAAAAACTCTATCAGAATGGAAAGGAACGGGAAGTGCAGCTTGAAGGTCAAATAAAAGCCCTTGAAACTCAGATTCAGACTCTTACTACCAATGAGGAGCAGGTACTCTAAATATTTTAAACTGCTTATTGTGGAAGGTCTTTACAGTTATATTTATGGTGCATTTGCATTAAACTTAAGTGCTAGTCTTCTGAAATATTGTTCATGATCCTTGCAGAAACTATGTGGCGAATGAAGAGGATGCATTGGTGGAAAACAGTATTAAAATCCATGCCTCATCTGAGGACTTTTGATAACTCTTGCCAAAAAAACCTGAACTGAAATATAGAATATTGGAGCAAAAGTATAATATATGTAATTGGGAACTACTCTCATACTGTTCCTACAGATGTTGAAGCAATCCAAAGTGGCAGAGGTAGCCATGGAAAGCATACAGAAGCAGCTGTTAGAACTTCAGCGATCAGATGCCCTTCAGCGAGCCAGAGAACAACATGAGGCCATTGTTTCAGCACTCAAGCAGAAGTATGAAAAGCAAGTGTTATCGTTAGAGCAGAAACTTGATGTTACAAAATCTGCACTCCGAGAGCAGGTGAGAAATGTTTTATTTTAGGATGCTGAATACTGTACTGGAGAGGCTGTAGAGCTCCCTGTGTTTCCTAAACTGCATTTCTTTACCTATAATTCTAATAAGTCCTTCTGAAAGCTGCTAAGCAAATGTGAAGGAAATTCTACAGAAGTCTCAATTTTATGAAGCCTGTGTGGTATGTTGTTTTTGAACATTTCCAGGCAGTTGTGAGCTCAGAATGTGAGTTTGTATGTAGCAGAATCAGAGGAGGCAAGAATTCTTTGTCTTAATTCTCTCCTGAGTTTTTGAGCTTTCATTCTGTGCACAATTTCTTTTTGACAGAGTACAGGTAAATAAATTTGTGAAAGAAAACTAATTAAGAAATGATGTGGCATTCTTGCTGCAAGAACTGTTTATTAAACAGTCTATTGCTAAGCTTTAGTATCAAAATTATTAAGGATAACTAGCTATGGAACAGTCACTTCATTTTAGAACTGCAGATTTAAAAGGTTAGGGGGGGAAAGACTGGCTTTAAGATGGGATTTGGTAAGTATTGTGTCACATGGTTATAGAAATTATTAAAATTATGCTACCTGACATGTCTTAAGAGTCTATTGCACTATACAGAAATATTCAAGCAATGTAGTCTGGGCAAGCATTAATAAATAGTCCTCTTATTTCATATGAAGGAAATGGAATTAAGGTTCTTTAATTCTAGGTCTGTAGTTCTTGTCTCAACATAAGTATGTATAAAAATAAATGCTTTGTGTGTTTGGAAAGCTAACTAGCACTTGCTTGTAAACAAGAATGAACTGCTAAGTTTCTGTCTATTCATACAACAGCAAAGCTTATGCAACTTTGTCTCTACTGAAAAAGAGAGTGTGGGTGTTTTTTGTGTGGGGTGTTTTGTGTGTTTGTTTTGGGTTTTTTTGTTGTTTGTTTTTTGGTTTTTTGTGGTTTTTTGTGGTTTTTGTGGGGTTTTTTTTTTTGGTGGGTTTTTTTTGGGTGGGTTTTTTTTTTTTTTTTTTGGCAGTATGTTTGGGGTATTTAAAGAGAGGTCTTCTGTTTTTGACAGTAAATAGAAGAATCCAAAGCGGTAAAGATGAGGTACTGTGCCTCCCAGGTTTGTGTAGGTAACTATGTAATGCCATATGAGGGTTACTTTGTCATATGAAAAAAGGCTACAGTTCCTTTTTTATAGAGCATTGGAACTTGCTAGCTTGGCTTAAACTCGGTTAAATTGAGTTAAGCTCAGCCTTAATCAAGACTTAACTTTTTTTTTTCAGTAGACTCACTACATGTGATTAATTATAGGGGTTAATCTGACTTGATAAAAACTAACTGCTCTAGAAATGGTTCGCATGCCATGGATGTGTTTATATATGAGTGTACTTACTAGTTAAAGCTTGTGATGCTGTAAGAGATGATTTGTCAGCCAAGGATAGCATTTGATGTGTGATTGATTAGCTGGCCTGTACCCCTTTAGGTGGCAGATTGATTCTTTCTCCTATGCCTTGTTTCTATTGACTTCTAGCCATCTAGAATCATTTCACATAGAGATGTTGGTAACATGAGTAAAAATAATCTCTATTCCTAGCAAGAACTTTGCAAAAATCTAGGAGAGCATGTTAAACAACTTGAAAAAATGCTGGAAGAAACCAAATGTGAAAAAACAGAAATAATAAATCGACTGACGAGAAGCCTAGAAGAAAGCCAAAAGCAATGTGCAAATTTACTGCAAACAGGTCAGCCTTTTACTCCTACCTTGTCTTTCTTTGCAGAAAGGGCTTGAGTTTTTTTAAGCATGAAAATGTACATCTGTGTTCCTGTTGAAATGAATCAACATCAAGCTAACTGTGTACTAGACCATTTACTATGCATTGCGTTAGTCAGACTTAAATGAACTTTTGTTAAGTTTAGACTGTGTAAACCCCCCCAAAAAAAAACCAAAAAACCACCCCCCCCAAAAAAACCCAAAACAAACAAAAAAAAAACCCCAAAAAAACCCCAACCAACCCAAAGAAAACCAAAGCAGACCAAACAAAAAACACCAAAAAACCCAAACTCTAAAAACAACAACAAAATAATCCAAAAGCAACCAATGAAAACCAACACCCAAACAAACCAAAAAACCAAACACCTCTACTCCTTGATCCTTCCTACCCCATCCCCCAAAGCCAACAACAAAAACCCAACAACCAAAGCCCCAAGCAAGAGCAGCTGAACTATTCTTGTATGCATTTTGTGATGCTATGACTATTTGGTACACAGTTTTGGACCAAATAATAGCCCTTGGGAGCAAGCTACTTATTTTCATGGTAAGCTTTTGACTTAATTGCCATTCTAAATTCAAATCTTAGTGAGAAAGTAATTGGTTTTGTGTTTGGAAGCTGGTTCTTGGAAACTTGTATCACTAGTTATAGCATGTGAAATATTCTTCTCTTTGTGTATTTGACTTGCACCTACTTTAGACATGGAAGCCTTTTAATAGTAATGTCATAGCTATTAGTGACCTAAAAGAAATGGAAGCAGAGTAATGCCTGTTACCAGAATCAACATTACTATTTTTAACAGTGATCTCTTTTCAAATTGCATATTTATGATTTACTTTTTCTCTCCTTTGTTTGTTTTGTTTGTTTTTGTGCGTGTTTTCTTTGTTTGTTTTTACAATAGGCTCAATGCAGGAGACAAATCAGTTACGGTTTCAGTTGCAACAAGCTCAGTCTGCGCACATGATCAGCAATAACATGAACAAGGCTTTGCAGGTTCATTTTATTAAATATTTATCTGGTTTGATTTTTAGGGGGCAGACATTATAGATAAGAGATTGGCAATTGAAACTTTTTATTTGCTGGGGAAACAAGCTTGTTTTCTTTCAGTAAAGAACAGCCCACTACTTCATTTCCCAGTGTTGCATGTTGGACTTTTTTTTTTCTTCTTCTTAAAATTTTTCACTTAGAACTCAGGGGGGCATATGTCCTACACCTGGGGAGGAACAACAGCATATACCAGTACATCTTAAGGATAGACCTGCTGGAAAGCAGCTCCATGGAGAAGGACCTTTGTGTCCTGGTGGACAATAAATTATTCATGGAACAGCAATGTGCCTTTGTGGCCAAGAAGGCCAACGGTATCCTGTGGTGCATTAAGAAAAGTGTGCCCAGATCTCCATTTCTCCTCCCTCTACTCTGCACTAGTGAGACCACATTTGGAGTATTATGTTCAGTTCTGGTCTCCCCAGTTCAAGAGGGACAGGGAAATGTGAGAGTATGTCCAATGGAGAGATACAATGATGATGAAGGGATTGGAACATCTCTCTTATGAGGAAAGGCTGAGAGGCCTGGAGAAGACTGAGAGGGGATCTTATCAGTGTTTACAGACATTTGAAGGGTGGGTGTCAAGCAGGATGGGCCAGTCCCTTTTCTCTGGTGCCCTGTGATAGGATGAGAGGCAATGGTAGCAAGGTGAAACACAGGAAGTTCCACCTCAAAGTAAGGAAAAACTTTTTCCCTTTGAGAGTGACAGAGCTGCACAGGGAGGTTGTGGAGTCCCCTTCTCTGGAGACTCAAGACTCACCAGTTCCTGTGTGGCCTGCCCTGGGTGTTCCTGCGCTGGTGGGGGGGGGTTGGACTCTATGATCTCTGGAGCTCCCTTCCAAGCCCTACCATTCTATGTAACAGCACGAATTTGGTATAATACGTTATCTCTAACCTGCTGTGCAAAAAGAAATATGTAAATTCTCTGTGATCAGAAATTAATTAGGCTATATGGACAGTTGGAGATACTATGTTTTGAAATTTACCTTTTGCCAGCAAAAGGGAGTGCTAAAGAGTCCTCTGTAGCCCTCTGTAAAATAGGAGTGAAAGTCTGTGTTACCAATTCTTTTCATATATTTGGCTTAAATCTATTATCTTGAAAATTATGAATCTTAATGCGTACTGAGTAGTAGGCTGTTTTTCCAGCTACATATTTTTGTTGTCATCCATTTTACTACGGCAGCAAAGAAGTAAGAGCAAAAGAAATAATACTTGATATATGAACTGTAATAAGAACAGTGTAATACACTGATCAACTGGAAGTATTCTCTAATAAGTTTTAACATAAGCTTTGCTAGAGCTATCAAAACTGATAGTATCAATAAATAAAACTAATGCTAGATGATTCAGGTAAATACACCTGTATTTGGAAAGAATAGCTCAGTGTATTTGTTTTCTCTGGAAGAGTTATCATGGGCCTAATGGGTTTGCTTGGATTTTCTCTGCTCAGTGTTTTTATTTATATTTTTTTTGTCTTTCCCTTTAAGGAAGAATTAATGGAACTGAAGGAAGAAATAAATTTGTATGAATCTGCTGCCAAGCTTGGAGTATTTTTGAATGATGCAGATGGAGAGCTGCATACGAACTTGGGTGATTCCTATGTAGATTTGGGAATTAAAAAGATCAATGTGAAGAAACCAAGGCTCTTCAGGTATGGAGTTGTTTCTTACTGAAAGAAAAAAAATCTAAAAATTCTCAAGAAATTATGCTAATGATGTGCAAAAAATGGTCTTATGGCATCAGCATACAGGGTTTTTGATATATATTTGAAATGCTGCATGTATTGGCAGGTAATCTGGGAAAGAGAAAACTGAACTAATACCACAAATTGGATGCTTATGGCAGCTTAGCCCCTAAAGAACCTGAAATTTATTATGTTGCTGTTCCTTGGATTGCATGGATTATATGCATGGGTAGCTTTTTGCACAAAGTTTCCATGTAGCTATTTAGTGCTAAAGTTGTGGGGTGGTTGTTTTTTGTTGTTGGGTTTTTTGTGGGGGGGTTTTCTGTTTGTTTGGCTTGCGGGTTTTTTTGGTTTTTTTTAATAACCAGTTGAGTTGTCTCAAAATACCTGATGTCATGTGAGAATGGATGTTTTGGGGAAACAGCTGAATGAACTAGCTTTCTGTATGTTGCAATGTGATGAAAAAGCATATGCCTTCTGTATTCATGTTCTTTTTCTTTTTGCTATTATCTCTTGAACATCTGTATGTCTGGTAGCATTAGTTGTTCTTCTCTTTGCTACCACTGCCTTTCAGAAAAATGTTTCTTGTCTCTTAAATACTGAACTGATTATGTCTTCCCTACTAGTGCAATACAGAACAGAGACACAGATAAAGAGCTCTCTAAAGATGAAATTATTGTAGAATTAAAAGCTGAGATGGAACGTTTATTGAACAGTAATAAAATGAAGAGAAACCAGGTTAATCAATTACAAAGTGATCTTAAAGATTGCCAGAAGACATTAGAGGAATACAAGCAGTTGTTGAAAGCAGAAAAAGCATCAAAGGAGTCAGAGGTTTGTTCTTTTACACTTTTGTAACAGTAAAGATGTACTAGATTTTAGTGAACCAATCCAACACTTAAGCTTCTTATGAAAACAGACCAAAGAATTTACTCACAGCTGAGTATTCATAGCAACTAAGTAACTCTGTCTTTGAGCTTAAGGAAAGTATTGTCATTTGGATGATACCTTTTTTGTATCTCTGAAAAAGAACCAAACTGAATAGCCCAACTTGGGCAGTATATGCCTTATTAGGTCAGTTTTAAGAACTAAATTTCACTGTAGAAAGTAGGTTTTCTTTAACCAAAAAGACCTTGTAATTTCTCTGAGAAAGCTGATAGTGTCATTAATGTTCCATTTGTATAACTTAAAGAGATTGCCTTCACTATGTCTGCTGAGCAAGTAATCTCTAATACTACATCTCTCTTCACCCCTTTAACTTCCCTCTATAAGATGGTCAGACTTGTAACATCTGCTCTTGTGATCTATACATTGCCACCTGGATGTGGGATAGGAGTATACTATGCCTGAGAAGCGTGCTCTCTGTTGGATGATAGTAATGATGCAGCTTGCAAGCACAAAGTTGAGCATGTTCTTCTTTAAACCTTCCTGATGCTATGAGTTTCAAGAATTCATCTAGAATGACAGTGATACTGTTACATCTTGCACCACAGTAATTTCCTCATGTCTTGTAAAATTTGTTCTAAGTAAAATTTTGATTTGACGGCTTTTTTTTAAGGATCAATATGTAAATCATGTGTATCTTGAAATATATAATTATCTTTTTTTTTTTTTATTTTTTAGCCTGTCACAAATCTGAATAAGTCAGTGGCCAGTTCTTCTGTTTCTGATAATCTTAAAGAAGAGGTTCTGAGACTCAGAAAGGCTAATGAAACTTTGCTGCAAGAAGTTGAGGTGAGACAGAGATGCTGCTTATTCCCACAAAAAAAAAAACCAAAACCAAACCAAAACCCTGTGTTCAAACCTGCACTTAGAAAAGGTTCCTTGCAACCCACCTATTACTTGACTTTTTTTCATCTAGAACCATACTTCAACTATTGAAGAGCTGAAGAAAAATGAGGAAGAATTGAAAAGCTTAAATCAAGATCTCTGTTGTCAGATGAGAAAGATGGTTCAGGATTTTGATCAGGATAAACAAGAAGCCATTGACAGGTAGGTCTGTTAACTCTGTTTACTTCCACTTGTGAACTTCTAGCCCACATGTATAATCCTATACCAGCTCTGTGGTACAAGGGCAGGCCAGCATTAGAAAGCTGTTTTCTTAGGAAAAAGTTGAACTCTGTTTAAAAGAGGGGAAAAAAATCCAAGGTAGTGTTTTTCCGTTCTTGAAATCATAGGTGTGAAAGAACTTATCAGCAACATCATGAGGATACAAAAGCACATTTTGAGAGAGACCTGGTGGAGAGGTATGCTGCAGAAAAACGGCAGCTTACACAAATGTATGAAGAGACAATCTTACAGTTAAAGTAAGTCTTACCATTTCTTCCACTTATACTGAAACTTTCACGTTTCCTGTCTGGCCCTCATTGCTAGTTAAACTTTTTTAAAACAGGCTTGCTGTCCTGTTAGTGTAAAAACTAACTGACAGTAAATAATCTGTCCTGTAAAGGGCTAACATAGAGGAGCTGAACAGAGAGATGACTGCAGTGAAGGAATGTTACATCAGAGTCTGTGGGGAGAAGGATACCTTGGAAGCTACTTTAAGGCAGAAATTTGAACAAGAGCAGCAGCTGAAGGAAGAGAAGGTACTAATGGAAATATCTATAAACCATATAATTTCAGACTGTTTTTTAAGATGTGATATCCATTAAATGTATTTAACTTAGTAATTTGTTGTGAAAGATACTTAGAAAAGATGTAGCTGTATCAGAAAGCTACTATGTGTGCCCTAATGGTTTTTAAATTAACCTGCTAGTCTGTCCTGGGGTTTAAAACATTGTAGAAGTAACCCTTTCCAATAGCTGTTCTTTTTTATGGAGTCAACTTTCATGATTTTTGCCTCTGAGGACTGTTCTGTCAGCAGTGTGAGGTTTTACGTTCATGAGATGTTTTCCAAAAAACTGAATGACAATGCAAGTTTTCTGTATATAAAACTGATCTAAAAAGACTGGTTCTTTTAAGTAATGCTGAATTCACTGCTATATTGATTAAAAACTTTAGTCATTTCACACTGACACTTCCAGAAAAGCAAGGTAGGTCAACTATCTTGCTAAGTAAGTACAGTAAAGGTGTGCAGTTCGAAGTACCCTGAGAATAAAGATACTTGATAAGCAAACTTACTGTAGAGCAATAGCCTGTAATAGCCTCTGATATCATGTCTTAAAACACCTAATTTTGACAGCTGAATCTCTTGTCCAGGTGTCGTCAGTAAGATCAGCGTACAGGCTCTAGGGAATTAGTTATGTCTGTTGTACATTTTCATCACTTTGTATAGGAGCAGTGTGCTATGCCTTGGAAAAGAAGCATTTAAGTTTATTTTTTCTATTTTTTGTTTGGTTGGTTGGTTTGTTTTTTGTTCTAGCTCAAGAAACAGTTACTAGAAGAAAAAGAATGCTCTCTTAATCTTCTGAGGACTGAGCTCGAGGAGAAACACAGCAGTTCTATGGCAGCAGCAAAGAGGCAGTGGCTGGAAGAAAAAGAACAGCAGACTGAAGAAGTTGTTGCATTAGCCAAAGTTCACTGGGAGAAGGAAGAAAAAGAGGTGTGGAACTTGAACTTAGGGGGTTTCAAATTAGGGTTGGTTTTGTTGTTGTTGCTTTGTGCATTTTCAGAAGGAGAACCTGTATGTAGATAGACTTATGCCCTTCAAAAAGCCATTTGAAGTGGCTTTGAAGGATCTGCAATTTTAGAAGCCTCTGAAGAACTCAGCAGGTATTGCACATGCTTAAGATCTTGGAGGAAAAAAAAAGATCACCTTAGACCCTGTAAAGTAATATGAATAATGTCCTGCATGCCACAGCTGGTAATATGCTGAAGTTTTCCACCCTTTACTTGTGTGAGTGGTTATGCTTTTTGTTGTTTCATTCACTTACCCTTTAAAAGTCCTTTGTGTATTCTATCCCATAGAAGAAAGTTGTAATGGTTTTGCCCTTCTCTTGGTAGGGAAGATTATTGGTGTAAATGGAGTTTTGTTTGTTAAATACCAGTGAAATTCTAATTGTTTGGACACTGAGGAGACTTTATTAAAAATACATTTTCTTCCTTAGAATAAGGAGCAAGTCATTGCAAAAATAGAAAGAGAATGGCAAAGTAGGCTGGAAGAAATGAGAAGAGCCATAGTTGAATGTAATGACTGCAGCAGCCAAACTGACCAAGTAGCAGTTGTGGATGAATCATCAACTAAAGAGTTAAAAGGGATTATTGAAGACCAGAAGCTACAGATCCACAAGGCTCTGAAAGAAAATATGGCCTCTGAAGAGGCCTTAAATTTTGAAGTAGAACTGGAAAATAAATACCGTAAAAATCTTGCCAGCCAGGTAACAAATAATTGTTCTGTCTACCTGGAGCCTGTGAAAGTGCCATGTGCAACTAAGTCACCTAAAAAAAAAAAAAAAAAAGTCTTCCACTAACTCTTAATCTCAGTAATTGATACTTCTATTGCAAATATATTTTTTTAAAAAAACCCAAACTTCTAAGGAAACTGTAGCATGTAGCATTTTTTTTCCTAGACCTTTTTGCACAGCTGGACTAGTTTTGCAGGAGTTTTGAACACAACTGTGCAGCAGTTGTGACTTGGGTTCTATACTATCTTGTTAAGAAAACATAAATTTAATATTCATCATTTTGGTATCACTTTTGCATTAATACATCAGATGCTGCTTGTCTGATTCTTTTAATTTCTGTAAACATAGGCATTCCAAACCAAAGTCAATACTTTCAACAGTATATGAAAATAATAGTAATAGTAAAATGTATTTGGTAGTGGTGACTGAAGTAGGGGTGTTTTTATCTGCTTGTAGGTAGATGCAGCTTTAACTCAAGCTCATGCCAAGTGGCTGCAAGAATTAACAGACCTCAAAGAGTACAAAACAAATCTAAAGATAGAACAAGAAAAATGGGAGAAAGAACACAAAGAGACTGCAGCAAAGCAGGTAGTCCAAAATACTTCTATATGTGTATTGACAAACAGTTCAGTCTTCCAGATCCTATATATTGCCATGGAATGAATGTAGACATAGGTGGACAATCATTAAGGAAAGAATTCTACGGTACTCTGTCTCTGATCCATTTTTTTGCCTGTATAGGATGATATTTTTATTAAATAATTTGAAAACAATCTCCTATAGATTGATAATGACCCAGTGCTATATTTTAGGTATTTGTAAATGTATCTATAACTGTGTTATTTATTCACTAGCTGGCCCTAGTTCTCTCAGCTGCTGAAGAGAAATGGAAGAAAGAATATGCGAATACAGAGAAATCTGGACCAAGAATGAAAGAACTTGAAGAAAAGATAATTTCTCTCAATAAGGAATTGGAGTTAAAGAAGGAAGAAATCCCTGCAGCTATCAAAGCAGAACTAGCAAAAGCCCGTGCGCAGTGGAACAAAGAAAAGCAAGAAGAAATTCTGCAGATACAAGAGCAAAATGAGAGAGACTACCGAGCATTCTTAGATGACCATAGGAACAGAATTCAAGAGGTACTTGCAACAGCAAAGGAGGATCTTGCAAAGCAGAAGAATGATCTCTCTATTCAGAAAGAGGCAGAAATAAAGATGCTATTAGACCAAAAGCAGCGAGAATGGGAGGCTCAGGAAACAAAAAGACTGCAAAATGAATTGAATCAGTATGAGGAGAAGACTTTGCTTGAGCTTGAGTGCTTGTTGAGTGAAATTCATGAAGAACTGGTCAAGTGCACACATAGTAAGCAGTCTTGGAAGGATAAGTGTTTTGATGTTCATGTTCAATTAAACAGTCAATGCAATGACAAATTGAAGGCTTGCTTACAGAAGGCCTATAGAACCACAGTTTACACCATTCTGGAAAAGAATGAAAAAGAATGGAAAGAGGTAATATTTCTGTAAATCATTAACTACCAACCAGAAAAGAGATTGGAGAAGCCCGACCCATACCAGTTTTATCCTAATATAAAATATCTATGCAATCCTTAGAATCAAAGAATTCAACACTTGAGTTCAGTGATAGTAACAGTCTTTTAAAACTGTTAAAGAGGGCTAAATCTACCATTAGCAAGTGAAAAGGGAAAGGATGAGTGTAGCTTTGACACCTTCAGTCTTTAAAGAAGAGATGCAGGTTAGGAGTCCCTCTTTAATGCTAATATTCATAAATTAAAGAGAGGAATACACCATTTTAAGATTGGGAGTTTGTTGAAGGCTCCTTGTGACCTCTTAAGTGTGTTCTGTCATGAAGGCCCATCTTAGATTTTTTGCATAGCTGGTTTATTGATGTGGTGGTTTTGGGGCTTTTTTGATAAGCTTAGTAGTTTGTAATAGTGATTGAATAGTGATCATGATTGTCTTAGACTCCCCCTCCCGCCCCAACCCCCTCCCACATTCTGAAACAAATAAAGATGAAAACAGTACATCCTTTTTGAAAATTATTTCTAGTAGGACTGAATAACTGAAAACTGGTCAATATCTTGGTAATTAATAGTCTTGCTTAACTTTATTATAGATCTAAGAAATCCTTTTCAGTATGCCTGCCCAAATGAGGAAAGACAGCCTACCCTCTTCTAGAGTAGTTTGGGACTAAGTAGAATTCTGTCTAGAAGCTTCTATTTCTGTTACTATGGCAAATTCCTCTTCTTGCAGTGCTTGTGCTCCAGAAATGCCATTGCCACACAGCATTTAGCAGCTGGGGAATTATCCAGGAAAAGGACAGAGAAAGAAGCTCTCTCTCTTTTTTTTTTTTTTTTTTTTTTTTTTTTTTTTTTTTCAGGAAAAGGTGTGATGGGCAGAAATTAAAGTGATTTCTGATTACAATATTACTTGTTTGTTTGGGTTTTTTTTACTGGTAATTTTTCTTTTTAGAAAGTGGTCCTTTAAAGCTTTCTTGTCATGAGTTATTTTCACAGTGGTAAAGAGAATCAGAAGGTTTTTTTCTTGTGCCTGTTGCGTATATGAAGGTCTCTTGGGGAAAACTGTTTATAATAGGCCTTTGAACTTCAAAATATTGGTTGGCTTCAATCACCTTGTCCAATGAGCTTTTTATAATTTCTTAGTAATGTTGTCTCTTATACTATCATAATAACAATAAATGAGTTACATTTTTCTAGATTACTTTACTGGCAGAAACACTAAATGGGTCCAACCCCTTCTGCTGGATATGCCTTTAAAAAAAAAAAAAAACAAACAACAAACCCAAAACAAACAAACATAAAAAAACCCCTCCAAAAACCAAACCCCAAACCAAGTTCAATTCAACTATTTCAAGACACTGTATAGTTCTGCAATGTTAATGGCTACTGCCATTTCCAAAATAAAACTTCAGATAGCCAGGATACCGTGGTTGCAGTGATTTGTGTGAAGTAGCACTTCTCTATGCTACCTTTATGTCACAATTTGAGCTGCAGTCTATGTTGCTATTGCAAGTTTAAAGCACCTGTGTTATACTTACTAAAGCTACTTGGTGGCCTGTGTCACTTTTTTAATGTGTAACACACTGCTTATCTACTTTAAGAGGGTGTGAAATGCCTTTTTTTTTTTTTCAATTATCGCTATGTGCTGAGTTTTCAGAAAGTGTTTCTCAATTGCAGAAATATGAAGAGCTAGTGAGTAATGTAAAGAAAGAAGCATACTCTTGCCTGCAATATGAAGAAGCAACCGGGGACATGGCGAGACCTCGTGTTTACAATGTTGGACACCAAGCAGAAGCACAAAGGAGGCTAAGGAGACAGCTGCCTTTTCAGGAAACTGGAACAGACAAAGGTTTCTGTTTGTTTTTAATCTGCTAAATTGTGTATCATCAAATTAAGCCTGCTTGTAGCAGTCTTTAATAGTTGATGTCTTATTGGTGACTGTAATACATAGTTAGTTAATTGGTGAATATTTGGGTGAGAGAGGAAGATGCAATTCTTCTGACTAAGGTTTTTTTACTGTTGCATTAGCCTGTACTGTGTTCAAGTCACAAACGGTGCAACAAATGGTTCTGGTCTCCAGCTTACTGATGTAATGCTAAGCTTTGAGGTTTAATTTTATTAAATGCCAGTAGCTTTCTGCCTTTTTAAAGTCATTCTTCAGGAGTAAAGTAGCTGTTGTGTCTGCTGCAGGTGTAAAAACTTTTTGGGAGTTGTGGACATTAGCAGTAATACCTCTAGTGTTTAAAACCTCATAAACAAGCCAGTGATGATTCTCCTTTTTTTTTTCCTTCCCCTTTTCTCTCCTTCTTCCTTCCTCCCTTCCTTCCTTCCCCCTGCTACCCCTTCCTGCCCACAGTAAGTACTTTAGTATTGTAGCTCTCCCTAACACTGTGCACTAAGGCAAAGCTAGAGACAGTGTAACTGGGGAAAAACTTCATGGGAGGCACAGAAATCTCTTGGGGCTTTCTGTTTAGTTTGGGTTCTTACGCAACAAAAAAACATAAAGCAAGAAAACCCAAGAGAGTCTTTGGCTTTATGCCTATAGTGTGGCTTGAATTCCTTCAACACCAAAATAACAAACCATCTATTAAACACGAAACAATAGAAGCAGTACAGCTCTTCTGTCTCTAGAGCTCCCTGTCCTGGCTATAGAGAGCAGCCGTTGCTCTCCTGGAAGTAGCCCAGTCTTTGTGAATTTCTTAACTAGACTCAACCGCATGTGAGGCTTCCCAGCTGGGAGAGTCTCCTTCAGCTGACTCCAAAAGACCCTGCTTGGCAGTTGTGGGGTTGGTTTTTTTTGTTGTTGTGTTTTGGTGTTTTTCCTGTGTGGTTTTTTTTTGTTTTTTTTTCCTGTGTGTTTTTTGTGGGTTTGTTTGTTTTTCTTTTTTCCTGTGTGGCTTTTGTTTTTTTTCTGTGTGTTTTGGTGGTTGGTTTTGGTTTTCTATAAAAATTCAACCTCTAAGTCTCGTATCACTGACTGAAGATTCAAGTTGTCATTGGTGGGAGTTCACTGAAGCTGTGAGGGCTCAATGACTTGATAGATGCTACTGCATTTTTTATAATAGAGTTCCAACCTCTTGTAATAATTTTAATTGACTAATGTTTTTCTTTCTGTTGCTGGAAAGCATGTAAGTTGAGCATTGGAAATAGTAAGGTTGGAGTTGGTTGGGGTTTTTTGTTTTTTGGGGTTTTTTTGATACCATGGCTGATGTATAACTTCTAGTAATTACTGTTGCAGGTCAGAAATGTACAGAAAGGAACCTTGGGTCTCAGAAAGATTTTTGCTGTGAACACTGTTGCCAGGACTTGAAAAGAGAGCTGGAGATAGCCCGCAAACATCTTCAGCTTGCTGTGAAGGAACATGAATCTAAGTCAGAGCAAATCCAAGGTTAGGGTTGCTAGTTACCTAATGACAAGTTTGGCTTTGCCTTGTTGGCTACTTAAGTTTATTTCACATGTAGTTTTCAGTGGATGGAATGGGGATGTATGTGTGCATACTTCTTAACAAACAAACCCCCAACAACAAAAAAACAGAAACTACCCTCTCTCCCAGTCCCAAATCCCACATCTGCCTCAGCCTTTGCTTTAAACTTTACTTGTTGCTTTAGTACTCGTGTGTGTGTGTGTTAGGAAAAGAACAAAAGAAAACTGAACATATGGCAGATGTTATTTGAATATATGTACGTGTGGATCCCGTTGCCTTTGAGGGTTGTACAGATAATGCAAACACGTGCACATATTTGGGGCTGTATATACTCATCTTCCCATAGTAGGACTCTAAAGAGCAGAATGGCCTCAAATTTTACTTGGTTTTTCGTGGCACCAGTAGCAGTAAGCCACTGACCACAGATTTCTTGTATCTTCCTGCAGTTAGTAATAGCTTGAAGCTGTAGTTCTGTTATTTACTTACTTTTGCTCTTGTAAGAGTTAAAGTAGGTTTTAAGAAGACTTCTGTAATCTCTCTGCCTTTTAATTCAAAATTTTGTTTTTCCTTTGTCACTGAGCAATGAGAAATGCAGGTGTCCTGGGGTTGTGTTAATTATCACATAATTGCTGGCCAAAGCAGCTGGGGGGGCTGCAGCTTGGCAGGGCCACAGCTGCCACAACCAACCGAACCAGCCAGTGGGTTATTCAATACCACCCTGAGTCATGCCCCTGTGTACGGGGAGGCTTGGCCTGGGATGGAGTTGTTTAATTTCAGCTTGCTTCAGAGTGTAGCTTTGGTGCAGCTAGAGCAAAGAAAGTTGGTGTCTTGCACAGGTAGAGCCTTCCTGGCTTCTATTGCTCACTTTGTCTATCATTTCTTTAGTACTATTATTAGAACTGTCACTTTGTTTTCTCTTTTTGTTGTTTTAGTAAACTGGCCTTATCTCAACCCCTAGGGTTTCACCTTTTTTTTTTTTTTCCTTCCCTCCCCCAGGAGGGGATGGGAGTCAGTGGGTCAGTGAGTGTCTGTGTGGTGTTTAGCTGCCAGCACAGGTTAAACCATGACAACAGGACAGATAGCTGAGGAAAGGTCTCTAGTTCTTAAATCTCTTTCCTGTGTGACAACTGTCTCTACCAATGATGGATATGAAGTATCTCCACTGTTTTTGGAAGAGTCACTGAAAGGAAGGCTTCTGCCTGTAGTATGGAAATAAGGCTTTTCTGAGGCTATCTCTGATGGATGAAGACAGTGCAAAGTAACTAGCTTGAGACTCCTCCTTTGTAGGAGACTTCTTATTCAGTAGTGGTGTTATCCAGTACTCTTATTTCATATAGACCCCGCTGACTGTGGGGTAGTGTTGTTTTGTTGTGATTGCCTTCTCTTTGCTGTCCAACATCTTATTTTTGGCATTCTCAATATCCATATCACTTTCTGTGGACAGCCTGGTGTTAAAACCTCCCTGAAACGTGACCATCAGTTTAGTCAATTGCAATATTATCTGACAATATTGATAACTGCATTTGTTGTGGATACTGCTGCATCATGTACATCTGTCTCCACTTATTACTTTATGTAACTTGCTAGAAGTCACTGGCCATAGTGAAAACTGGCCTAATGGGGATGAAAAGTCCTTTGATGTATTAAACCCCTTTTCTGTATCTGCAACTACTCCTATGGTTGGATCTCCCTCTTATGGGCCTTGCATGTAGGCATTGCACTCATAGGAAGTCATATTAATTCATCTGTCTCTGATTGCAAGAAGAATTCCTTCATTTCTATGCTCAAGGACTTTTTCTTTCCTGCTTGAGCAGAATGAAGCACAGTTCCCATTCGGTTGGTATCTGAGGAACTCTATCCTCGTATTCAGCTGTACTGTAGTCAGTAGAGGCCTTTGTTTTAAGGAGCAGAAAAAAGAGAATGATGTTTTCTCTGAAGGAAAACATGTTGGCGATTCAATAAGAGGATCATCCTCCCTGCAGTGTTTTAATCAGTTGAAGCTGTACACAACAGAGGGCTGCTTTTTTAAAGAAGTTTTGAATTTTTGTTGTTGGTTCTTTTAGGCTCTCCTTAGAACATGGCAAGAATTGGACTTGCTGAAGGTCCTAGTTCAGGAGAGGTCTCAAGCTGCATTGTGAGGCTCAGTAACTCTGTAGAATGGTTTGAGCATTCCTCAGTGAAAGGTCCCTGTAAGCAGGTTTCACAAATGGGCAGATTGGAGAGAGCAAATAGGAGGTAGTAGGTTGTACCAGGTGATTAAATAGTCTTCCTTGACAAAGGCTGTGGTTTGTGTGTGGGGTGGTTTTTTCCTTTTTTTTTTTTTCCTTTTAATGAGAAATCTTAGTTGCCTGCTCTAATAAGTTTTGTGTTCAGCGAGGAGGAGTAAAATGCTGTATGTTTGTAAGGGAAAGGCTTTTGCTATCTTGTAGGTGTGTGAGCAAGGCTAGGTGGGTAAGCTGCACGGATTTGTACAATACTGTTTGCGTGAGCTTTCTTCAATAACCATATAATATGTAAACTTCTTGGGGGACTGGAAGAAAGCTTGAAGGCTAATAGGAGGTCTCTCACCAAGATCATCACAGATACAGATGAGGGTCTCTGAAGTCCATGGATTGCTTCTCTCTCTATTCTAGGATGGCTGCTTCCTTTTTGCTTTTCTGCACATCCTTCTAGAGAAGGAAGAAAGCTGAACTTGCCTGTCTTTCCCAGGGCTCAAATCCTTACATTCAGTTGATGAAAGCCTTCCTTCTTCCAGAAGGAAGACTTGTCTATAATAAGACATGCCCTCAATTGTGTGGTGACAGTCTTTATTTTTCCTTAGGCCACGGTTCACGTGAGAATGCCTGTGGCTGGGTGCGGTAGAAGGGTCTCCAGCATTCAGTGTTCAATTCATGTTGGTTTTCTTTCCTAAAATAGGAAAGCTAGTAATCAACTGTTGATTTTTTTTTTTATGGGTCTATCCAAATTTATCCACCAGTTCTTCAATGATAAATACCTGTACCTTTTTTAAAATAATCATTTGCTTAGATTAGCTAATAAATAGTTTTAAAGATCTTTAACTTTCAGGAGATGATCCACAGGCAGACAATATGCCACAATTAAGAGTCTTTTGTATCAGCTTGAAGTCCTATGCTTTGGGTTTTTTTAGCTCTGCTGTCTTCTCAGTCTCTGTGGTGGCTTATTGTAATATTTATATGCTTAGTAGCACTGAGCAGAGTTCAGCATGGAAGTCCAGCCTTCCTCAGTAATAGTGGCTTTTGGTTATAAAAAAACCTAACACCCTGC
>JANIJG010013086.1:0-24621 GCA_024611175.1 Megaceryle torquata | reverse complement strand
GCTGCTGGGCCCCCTGCTCTGGGTGACCCTGCTGGGTGGAGCAGGGGGGTGGCACCAGGTGATCCCCAGAGGGCCCTCCCAACCCTCACCACCCTGGCATTCTATGGGAGCACCTCCCCACCCTGGTTGGTGACTATTCCCCTGTCCCGCAGGCCCCAGGGCAGCCAGCTGCCCGCTGCCTCCTCGGACGTGCTGTACCAGCGGCCGGTGGGCATGCAGCTGACCCCCCCCTTGATGGAGCACTACCTGCCCCGCAGCATGGACCCCAACATGCCCGTCATCGTCAACACCCGTAGCCTCAAGGAAGGCGACGGCGGCGACGACGGGCACGACGGGGAGATGTACCGCTACAGCGAGGAGGAGGACTCGGAGGGCGAGGACAAGAGTGACGGCGAGCTGGTGGTGCTGACGGACTGAGGGGGGCCAGAGGGGTGGCAGGTGGGGGTGGCAGGGCTGGCTGCCACCATAAAGGAGGTCACAGCATCCCTTGATGGGATGGAGTTTGGCTGAAGGGCTGCGTGGGGAGCAGAGGGGAGCTGCTGCCCCAGCAAGTGGCACCCATGAAGGTGGGCACCCAGCTGGGAAGGGCTGACCCCACTGGGCAAGCCGGTGATGGCTGGCTCAGTCTTGCTGAGCACGGGGAGGCGGGTGCCACGGCTGCTGAGCTGGCATGCCACCCTCCTGCAGCCCCCCGAGCAGGGACCTGAGGGTATCGGGGCGTGAGGAAACCTCCAGAGCATCCCCCAGCCCTCCAGCACCTGCGTGTCCCTTGCAGAGAGCCTCACCTGCTGACACCACCCCCTCAGCTGCTGGGGACAGGGGATGGGGACGTGTTTGTCCCTTGATCCACTTAGTCCGACCCCCGCCCCCCGCCTGGCCATGTTTTGAACCTGCCAGCGAGTTCCCACAGAGCCATTTTTAGCTCTCGCCTGGCCCGAGCCCCAGACAAGGGCTCCGAGGAGCCCTTTATGCCTCTGACAGCTCTGGCCCACTTTGTAAATAAAGCGGGTGCCTGTTCCCTGGCTGCACCCTTTCCCAGCCCCCCCGACAGCCCTGCCCCAGGCACCAGCCCCAGCTGGGTGGGTACGTGCCCCGTCCATCCCCGGGCACCTCTCCCTCCTCTCGCGGGGCTCCTCCAGCCGCAGGCTCCACCTGGCACCTGCATCTTCAAAACCACAGAGGGAGAGAAAAATAACAGCCCTTAGAACACACAAAAAATGAAATCTGCAAAAAAACCCCTACCTTGCTCCGGTCAGACCCGGCCGTGGGGTGTCTGGGGTGCAGGGTAGCTGGCTGTGCAGGCTCGGTGGGCGGCTGTACATGTGGCAGGCGTGAGCTCAGTGTCTGGCTGTAGGTGCAGGGTGGGCAGCGGTGCAGGCGCAGTGTCCGGCTGTGCACAGCGTCTGTGCACCGCCCTGTGGCAACAGCCAGAAACAGCCACCCCCTCCCCGGCTGCACAGCCCGGCCTCCAGCCACAGGGAGCCTGCTTGGGGTGCAGAAGGAGCTGTAGCTGGCTGGGCTGGGGGCCAAGCCCTGCAACAGGGGGGTGGGTGGGTGGTCTGCAGCAGATCCATGTCCTCAGTCCTGGCATTGGGGGTCCGGAGCACGGGGGCGTTCTGATGCCATTCCCCTGCACCCCACAGGGCTGCTCTGAGCATGGTGTTGATCCCAGGCAGCATCCTGCCCTGCTACCCCCCAGCAAACGCCTCGCTCCTCTCTTGCCCTTTGTCAGTGCTTTATTTATTTCCCCCCCCCGTGCTGCTCTGGCTGGGGCTGAGGTCCCCAGGGAAGGGGTCCCCAGGGACAGGGTCCCAGCAGAGGGGGCTGGAAGCAGATGTAGCCGATGAAGATGCAGCTCTTCCTCTCTCTCTTTATCCTTTTGTTGTTTTGGGGTTTTTTTCCTTTTTTTTTTTCAGGACTGTAAATATAGATAGAGCTTTATTTTGTTAATAAGACAATGAGTAACTTAACCTGTATATTTCACATACTTGTTTACAATTTCACACACACACACACACAAACCCCTTGGCACAATAAAGATGACTTTTTGGAGCAGACATCTGAGTCAGGACTTTGCCAGCCTGGGGTGGGGGAGAGCCAAGGGCTGGACAGGGAGCTCCACCTGCCCTGGCCAGGGCATAGATGAGCAGGGTGCTCGTTTCCCCCCCCTTCCCCGCCCCTCTTCCAGCACAGCCCCCTCCTCAGCCTCTTGGACCCTGCACTGGTTTCAGCTCTTTCTCCTGCCCTGTCCCTCCCCAGCAGTGCTGGCTGCACCCCCAAGGATGCTGCTTCTGATCCAGCAAAACTCCTACCCCCAGCCCCACAGATCCACCAGCCCCACAGATCCACCAGCCCCACTTTCCAGCTACCAGCAGCTTTTATTTTGCACCAAAATGAACACCAGATGCAACAAGAGTCCCGGTTCTTGCTGGGGCAGGTTCCTGTGCCCATGCAGAGGGGACAGACACCTTGTGTGTGTGTCCATCCCTGTCCGCCCCCCCTTGAACAGCCAAGGCAGGGACAGAAGGGGCTGATTCCACCCCCTCTGCTGATGCAGAACTCCTGTCAGGCCCAGATCACCCTCAGAGCCCATGGAGGGGGAGCAGCTGCAGGGGGGTGGGATGAAGCTGTGCCCAGCTCCAGGAGCAGGTCAGCTCCCGTACCCACCTTTGGAGGGGTCCCCTGCAGAGCCACAGCCAAGAGAGGAGCACAGGGATGGTGCCCCTGTGAGGGACAGGACCGACCCCCCTGGAGACAGGGAAGGCAGAGCAGAGAGCCCCTTGCTCCAGCAGCACAGGCTGCTGGGAGGGAGGAGGGAGCTAACAGGGCTGTGGGAAAAGCAGAATCAGCCGGGGTCTGGGCACTTGGCACCCAGCACTCACCCGTACAAGCCCCCTGGTCCCAAGCTCACTACCCTCCCTACCCCTTTGCACCATCCGAGCCAGGGAGCAGCAGTGCCCACCCCTCCTGGGAAAGGGTCCTGTGCTCAAAGACAGCCCCCAGCCCAGGGTTAAGGAAAGTGTGGGTTTAGGGGTGAGCACCCCAGTGGCACCGAGCAAGAGGGAGCAGAGGGAGCAGCAAAGGCGACAGGCACAGTGTGTGCACCGGGCAGCTCTGGGGGGGTCCCGAGCAGACAAGGGGGGACCTGTTTCCTCTCTTGGCAACAGGACAGAGGGAGCAAATGGGGTGCCAGGCCACGGGGCAGCAGTGCCAGCAAAGCACGGACCTGCTGGGCACCGAGGCTTAGCCTTAAGGCGATGGTAAAGGCTTCCGTGTGTAGGCAGGGGCCTCTCCGAGGCTGTGGTCCCCTCTAGCATCTCATGGTCCAGTCTCAGGTATGTCCAGAGTCTCCTTTAATCGGTGGCCGGGTCAGAGCTCTCCTCCTCCCCCTTCCCACCATCAGGACCTGCCCTCACCCCCTGGCTGGGGCAGGGAAGGGGCGAGAGGGATGCGAGGGCTGTGGTCGCAGTCAGGACAAAACAGTTCAGGGTCTCATGGGCCGGAGATGCTGTTTAGAGATCTGCAGGGCTGTGACCACCGGCTTCATCTTGAAGTACTGTTTAAACCTTAGCTTTGCATATCTGCTGAGAGAGGGACCACACATGAGACACCCGTCCCCGCAGCCCTGTGTCCCCTGGTCACAGGGGATCCCTCCAGCATTGAGGGACCATTGGGATCCCCTTGCTCCAGTCATTTAACACCAAACTGTGCTGGGAGCAAACTCTCCCCAGCCCTGGCAGACTCACCTTAAAAAGTTAAAGTCTATGGTAGAGTATTTATCCTGGATCAGGCCCCAGCATGCCCAGAGGAAATGGGATGCCTGCAAGAGACAAAACCAGCATCAGAAGCAGGCACGGAGCATCCTGCCCGCAGGACAAGACGCCTCTCCTGGCCAGGTCCCAGAAGTCCCACAGCTGTGACAACAGGACATGGGGGGGGGGCAGCCAGCTCGGGCTGGCCCACGTGTGTGTTTTTATACATTCCAGAGGCAGGTCCCAGCCTGGCGGGGGATGCTGAACAGACACACAACATGCTCAGGGTACCAGCCTCTGTTTGCAGCTGGGATGTCCCTCCTGGCAGCTCCAGCCAGGAAACCAGCTGAGAATTTGCTCTAAGTTTCCAGAAAATTGGCTCCGCCTGCCCATGGCATTTATACCAAAGAGGATTTCCTCGTGCCCGGCTGTGCCTGGCCTCTCTGAAGGGATGCCCACAGCCACAGCTATCAGAGACACGCTGTTCCTTGGCACGTATTGGTGGGATGACAGGCAGCCAGCGCTATCTTTGACCTTGCTCTGTGCCTCTGAGGTGCATCCAGGCTCTTTGGGGCAGCTTCCTGACCTGGGTGCCCCCCAACTCCTGGGCTGGCACCTGCACCCCCCCAATCCTCATCGGCCAAGCTGCAGCACAAAGCCGTGGCTCACCCAAGAGCAGGGGAACACCCACCCCACAGGCAGCCCTTTAGAGAAGCTGGCTCCTTCCCGTCTCCCACTTACCAAAGAAAACTTGTTCACTTGTACATAGAGAGCCTCCAGCTCCTCCTCGGACACCGCCGCGTCTCCTCGGTCGCCCTGGGTGAGCTGTTTGTAGGCCTGCAGGTAGGAGCGCAGCCACTGCAGCTGGGTCTCCTTGCTGGGGTAGAGGCGATAATCCACCTCCTTCACGCCTGCCAGGGGAGCTGGGGTCAGTGCTGCCCCAGGGGCAGGAGGGCTCCAGGGCAAAGCGACGTGACCCGGGGCCCTCCCCACGTGTGACCGGGTAAGCAAAACCCCTGCGGAGCTCCAGATGAGCACAGGCTGGGGATCAACCTGCCGATTCAGGGCAACCACGCGGCCCTTGCACGGTTAAGAGCTGGGGTTGCAGCCCAGCAGCAGCCAGGCTAATCCTGAGGAGGAGCTGCCCCAATTCTCCACCGTGAGAGCAGGGATCCAACCACCTCCTCCATCCCCAGGGGTGGAGAGAGCCCAGGAGCAGCCACTGCAAGCCAAGGAGTGACCTTGGGTGCCATGGAGAGCCCAACTCACCTGCAAACTCATTAAAGTGGTTTCCAATGTCAAAAGCCTGGTAGTTGTAGCCGGTGTACTCATAGTCTATGAAGCGAACGCGCTCTGTGGAGGCAAAGGCAGGGGCTGGGAGGGGCCGGGAGGGGCCTGGAGATGGAGCTGTCAGCCCCCAGGGAGAGAGGTGAGGGACAGATCCCCTCCACAGGGCCTGCAAAGCTGCTGCCACCAACCTTGTGTCCGGTCGTAGATGATGTTCTTGCAGAGTAGGTCGTTGTGACAAAGCACGATGGGGGATCCCAGCTGGGAGAGCGTGTCCTTCATCCAGGCCAGCTCATGTTCGAGCATCTCCAGGCTGGGCATGTCCTGCTGGAGGCTGGGGAAAGGGACGCGGGGAGGGGGGAAGGGAATCAATCCTGCTCCTGGGGAACCTCCCTCATTGCCCCCTGCTTCCCACAGTGCATTTTATAAGCGACCTCATCGGTGACACAAAGCGGGGCTAACGAGGCCAGTTCTGGTGGGGAGGCCACGGTTTGGCTTGGACATCCTTGGGCACGGTACCCAGGGAGTCTGGCGGATGTGGCGGTGCAGCCTCAGCCCTTCTCCCCACTAACACCAGCATCCATCCCCCAAATTCACCCTACCAGCCACCAAGCCCCCCCCCAGCGTTCACTCCCAAAGCACCCAACTAACCCCAGGCAACAAGGACGTTTTTGGACTCTGCCAGGGCACGTACCCTCTCAGTAACCTCCGAAGTTCCAGTTCCAAGAAGAGAGATGGTTAATGATTAATTAATTGGGTGCACCGAAGGTGCAGGCTTGGGTAAAGTCTGCCTGCAGCCAGGCAAGGGCTGAGAAAACCCCGCGTCTTGCCGCCGCTGCTCAGGGAACAGGTTAATTATTGGCCTGTCTTTGGGGTCATTCACCTCCACCACCTCTTGGGGCTGCCCAAACCCTTCCCAGACACCCCAGCACTCACCTAGTGTGAACCCAGGCTTCCAAAAATGGGATGACCTGGTTTGAAGTGGGAACTGGCTGCTATAATCTATCCTGAGTTTCTATCATCCCCTCCAATGTCAGCTCAACCCTGCTGCTCAGATCCCCACCATAAGAAGGGCTTGAGCTTCATCTTATTCAAGGGAGGTCTTAAAACGCAGGCGAGATTTGCAGGGAGGAAGAGGAGGTGGATTATCACAGCAGGTGGGAGTCTCTGGCTCAGGCCAGATCCTGCCCGAGTGCTGCATGAACACAACCCAGAGCTCTCTCTGCTCTAACTCTGCTCCCAGACTGGCAGGAGGAAGGGTGCTGATGGGTGCATCCCGCCTGCTCTTGTGGCCTTGGCCATGAGCCTGCTCACAGAGGGATCATGATCCAGAAGTGGCCATGTGGCCAAATCCAGCCCCAACCCCAAGCCCAGACACCCAAAGAGGCTTTACCTGGGAACCAGAGCTCTTCCCCCTGGTCCCATATGGGGAAGACTTAGAGATGGGTGGGCAGCGGATGCCCAAGGCAGAGCCTGGTTCTTTGGGATCCCTCTGCCTTTACCTGGGGTTGGATACCTTTGGGCTGAGATCCGTCTTCACAAGGGTGAGGTATTTGTGCAGCTTCTGCCAGAGGATGGGCTTGGGGAGGCTCCCGTTGGCATGGATGGCGTGTACCCGGGCCATCTCCTGGGCCACCAGCCTGGAAGGAAACACAGACATGTGGGCGAGAGGCGGCCGTGCAGCAGCAGCATCCCTAGCAGGATTCCTCCACAAAACCAGCCTTGAGATGTTTTGCGTTTCAATCCACAAGCTGAAACTCCTCTCCACTTCAGCTGCAAACCTCTGAAGCATTTCAAGACCCTGTTGGGGTCAAAAGTAGCATTCACCATTCCAGGGCAAGTTCAGGTAAGAGCCACAGTTCTTGTGAAATCTCTGTTCATCAAAAGCTAGCGCTTTAAAAACACAGTGATAAATCTGGCTGCAGTTCAACCCGTTTATCCCAAAGCACCACCCAGGTCTGGGCACATCAGCGATGCTCGCGCACCGGTCTGGAGCAAAGGTGGCAGAGCTGGAAACAAGGAGCAAAGCCCTCATGCCTGGAGAAGCACCAGTTCCCCATCCCACAGCTCCCCAGACCCACACACCCGAGGACACGGGGGTCCTGCCCACCTGAAGATGTGGGGGTCCCGCACGTGGTCAGGCCCCAGGGCGATGCCCGGCAGGAACTGGTAGCAGAGCCCGTTCTGGAAGGCGCAGTAGAGGTCAGGGGCACAGCCGTGGGCGCGCAGCACCTGGAAGTTCCTCAGCTCCGTCTCCCGGTCCACAAACAGCTCCGTCTTCCTGCCGTAGACACGGACCAGCACCGCGTCCGCCATGCCCTCGTCCGTGTAGCAGGCCACGAGTTTGTTGGTGATGCCATCGGTGAAGAGCTGGAGGGGGAGAAGGGCGGCAGAGCTGATGCCTGTACGTCCCGGCCACACCAGCTTGGCACGGGAGAATGGGAGAACCCCCTTCCCACCAGCAGACCCCAGGAGAAAGCAACATGGCAAAGGCAGTAACAGGCAACGGGCAACAGAAAGGACAAAGCAGCAGCGCCCATGGCAGCCAGGAAAGATCCCGCGGCGGGTGGCACGAGTTTGCAAGGCCTTGAGGCTCACACATGTAGCAGGGCTCTGCACGAGGCTTCAGCTGCACCAAGCTGGCGGTTTGGGTGGAAATCCTGGTGGTTTTTTTCACCTGGAAGCTCAGGAATAGCTCAGACCAGATATGCTGCCAGCACACTTGGCACCCGAGTGGCCCCCGGAACGGCTCCCAAAACATCAGCGTAAATCTTTTGGCATAAAATGAGGAAAAAAAAAAATCCCAAGCCAGCAAACAACCCGGGGCAAACACCACCGCCCCATCTCCTCCTCCCGACCCTCCCCGCGGGGCCGGGTCGCTGATAGGCAGGGACGTCTCTGCTGGGGACGTCTGGTGTCATTGCTCTGATGGCTCCTCACAGATGGACAGAGAGTTTTGTTCTCGGGTTGCCCTGACTTGGCCGCCTGCCCGCGCACACGCAGGGGCTGCCGCTGCCGCCCGCACCGGGCTCCTCTGCGCCTCCCGCGGCGATTCCAGTCACCTCCAGTGCTCCAAGGGGCTGGGGTCCACCTCTCCGCACGGGAAACCCCCAGCCTGCCGTCTCCCACGCAAGCAGGATGCTCAGCCCCGCACGACTCCAGCTCAGCACCGAGGCTGAAGGTGCCCAGGGGCTGCTGCTCCCCAGGGGTTATCCCCTTTGGGTTTGGGAGCTGGAGCAGGTGTGATGCTGGTGGAGCAGGAGGGGGGCGAGGGCACGTGCGACGGCAGCAGTGGTGCTCGGGGGTGGGACAGCTAATTTTAGACATCCCACTCGGCAACTCACGCTCCTATATAAGGTGCCTATATATAGGGCTCCCCGTGCAGCCTCTCGAGGGAGATGCAAAGCACTGGAATGGGACCCTCAAAGTCAGACGGGGCTATCGCCCCTCGTGACACAGCCGGCTGGTGTTGGATTTGGGGTGAGCACAGCGAGTCGGCCACCATGTCCCCGGTCCCTCGGCCGCAGACGGGGTGGGCTGAACCTTCTCCAAGCAACCGAGCTGCTTTTCCCAGAGCAGATAATCTGTGTTTCCACCACGGTGCCACGCTCAGCAATCCTCTCCTCGTCCTGACAAGCCCCAGAGGCCAGAAATTCAGCAACCAAGCGGAGTCACAGTCCATCCACACAGAACACGTTGCACCCCGGGGCCAGAGCCCTCCTCCATGAACATTGAGATGCTCAGCACCACCTCACCTCCAAAGTCCTCGTGCTGCTTTGTTTTGCTGCTCGACAGCCACGATCAGCCCTTTCCAGCAGGTTTAACAGGATTATTGAGCCTTATCCCCCCTGAGTTCCAGGCCACTAACTTTGGAGACTCGCACGTGGTTCGTCAGCAACCTGCACACACAGAGGCAAGGGCTCGCCTGGCTCGGAGGCAGCAGCTCCTCCAGCTCCCGAGGAAGGAACACGGCTGCTCAGCAGATGCCCAGAGCTGTTCCTTGCAGATCCAAGGTGCAGTCAGCCATCTGCATGGCCGCAGCGCTGCTAAGCAGCCCAAACCCTTCCCTGCTGTGGTTGTGACAGCGGGGAGCAGGGGGAAAGCAAGTGTGACTCCACCACGGGAGCCTTGCAGCAATTAAACACATAGTGAGACCCAAACCCCGTGCAAAGGTGCTGAAGCGAAGCAGCTCCATCCACCACCCTGATGCTGCAAGACCCCCTCAGCATCCCCAAAATGCCACCGCATTGGCCACCTCCCCACACAGGCACCCCCAGCACCCGCTCCCCAGCCTGAGAGGTGGCCGGTAGCCCAGGGCAGGACTTCAAAGAGGCTCCTTGTTGCCAAAATTGGGCTAAAAAAGTGCAGCCACACAGGAGTCCTCGCAGGGGTTTGGCTCCACGTTGCTGCTGCTGCTCTTCTGAGGGATGGAGGAGTGCATGCTTCCCCGGCAGCGTGCCTGGCTGACTCACCAACACCGCCTGAGCCTGCTCCCAGTGGAGATGCTGCTGCCCAGGGACAGAGCTCAGAGGATGAGGAGCAGGAGCCCTGGAAAGTGGGCACAACCTGGAGCACTGGGGGCTGAAGACCCCAGTAAGAAAAGGACAGATGCGGGAGGTCAAGCACCCAGAGCCTTCCTCCCCATCTTCCACACCCTGGCCCAAGCACCAGGAAATTTCGGTGTCAGTGGCACAGTCCGGTACAGCCCCTGCAAGCAGCTGTGCACAGACACTGTGCTACGAGCTGGTGTGAGCTGGGCACCGCTCCAGTGGCGGAGGAAAGGGAACAGGAACACTAATGGGAACCAGCTGGGGACCAGTGCACCGCTCTAGTCCCCTCCCGAACAGCTCTTGCAATCTCTGCTAAGGGAAATGCAACTGGAGGATTTTCTCCCTCAACTCCTAAGGGTTGGGGTTTGGGTTTTTTTTGTGTGCGTTTTGGTTTTTGTTTGTTTTTGTTTTTTTTTTTTAATTTAAACCACACACATACTCACAAGCTGCTGATGAACACTGACCCCATCTGACGCCTGCAGAGAGCCTGGATACCAGAGAACTGGGGTCCTTCTCAACCAACCATCTCCACTGAGGTCTGTGCTCGGTGCTGCACAGAGCCCGAGACATTTCCTGCCCCTACAACTCCGCTCTCTGAGGAACTCCAGGTCCCAGCTTCCGGCCTGTTGCCATCTGCTCTTTCATATGTATTTTCCTGTAGCTTCTTGTATTTAATTACACTTGGCTATTAATACATTTTTAATGACACTCCAGGCACACGGGAAGCATGTTCCTTCAGAGGACACGCATACACACGTGTAGAGGTTTAAATGCGCCCAGCTGCACCATCTCCACACTTCACCAGGAGCCCGGTGAAGATACAGACACCACCAGCCTCACTTTTCCACCCCAGACCTGGCACCCCTGGGCAGAGGTGAGGAGGGGGAAAGGGATTCCCATGGCAGGCAGCTGCCAGCCCCGCTCTCCCAGCTGCCATGGCAAAGCCCTGCCAGCTCTGCACAGCCAAGCCCTGTCCCGTGCAAGGAGCCCAGCACCGAATCCCAGCTCCTGTCCCGAGGAGCCCAGTGCCAGATCCCAGCTCCCATGCCAAGGAGCCCAGCACTGAATTCCAGACCCCCTCCCAAGGAGCCCAGTGCCAGATTCCAGTTCCCATACAAAGTTGCACCCAGTCCACACAACCTGGCAAAGGTAGAAGCCAGCAAGTAACCCAAGCAAGACCTGCTCCCAGAAGCAGCTACTTGGGCAACCAGGGACCCAGCAGCACTGGGTGCAGCACCTGCAGGGGGGACTCTGGGGGAGCCATCAGTGCAGGATGCCACCCAATCAGGCCCCTCCAGCCTTTGCCCACCTTGGCGGCTTCAAAGGACCCTGGGGACACGCTTGCAGTCACAGTCACCTCTCAGCGACTGTCTGAGGGGTCCCCAAAGACTTAGGGGGGGATGGTGTCACACTTTCACACACCTGATCGGTCCCAGTTACGCACTGAGACCTGTGGGGAGAACTGGGGGTGAGGGCGTTGTACTCTCCTTGGCAAGTCCTAGAGACCCCCATGGTGGGTCCTACAGTCATCCTCACGTGGACGTTATAGCCCCCCCAAGAACGAGCTCCATAGCACCCCAGGATGAGCCCCACAATCCCCCTCGGTCTCACCCTACAGCCCCCCAGACTGGGCTCTGCAGCCCCCTCCGGGGGTTCACGGGCTGCAGTAGCCGGTTCTCAGGGTAAGGGGGGTTTCCCCAGCCAGGCTCCCCCCCCCCACCACCCCACCCACTCCGGCGGATCGTACCTTGGTCTTCACCCTCGCCGGCTCCCAGCCGGGTCTCAGCTCCCGCATGAGCCGCAGCGCCCCGGGCAGCACGTTCCCCTCATCCACCGCAATGCCGAGGTGGGGCACGCTGGGGTCCCCCCCCCCGCCCCCTGCCCGCTCCGGCCCCGGGCAGTCGGGACAGCGCCCGGGCGGTACGGCCATAGCCAGCTCCCAGCTCCCGCAGCCGCGGCCCATGTGCCGGGGGCTGCCGCGGGGCCGGCGGCCGCGGGGGGGAGGAGGAGGAGGGGGAGGAGGACGACGAGGAGGAGGAGGAGGAGGAGCCGTCCGCCGTTGGGAAGCCATGAGTCACCAGCCCGCCTTCCTCCCTCCTCCCGCGGCAGCGCCCGCCCGCATTGTGAGGTCAGCGGGACCCGGCACTGGACCCGCACCGGACCCCCCCCCCCCCCACGCCCGCCGCACCTGCTGCCGGTGCCTTGGTCCCGGGTGCCTCCTCTCCCCCCATCTCAGACATCCCAGAGGGGCTCCGTACAGCCCACCCCCCGCATCATTTTGGAGCCTGGGATAAAGAGGATGGGGATGCCGCACGGGATCCGTACTGGATCAGCCCCGCATTGGGATCCCCGCCCACAACACCTGCTGCCGGTGCCCTCCCATAGGGTGCCTCCTCTCTCCCCACCCCAGCCATCCTGGGGAGGTTCCGCACAGACACCCTCCATCACCGTCGGGGTCTGGGATAGAAAGGATGAGGTTTCTGTGAGGATGTCACACATCAGATGCGCCCCAAAATGTGCTGGCAGCATCCTGGGCTCCGGGACAGATGTGTCCCTAATGGACCAGCCTCTCCCATCTCACCCACCAAGTGCTGACCCCCATAAAGGATTTACAGGTGGGCTGGGGAAAGGTTTGACAGTTAAAATAGAGCACGCCTGGTTGGCCCACCCCCCCCTGCAGCCCACTGACACCGCTCCAGCACGGCTTCATTATCAGAGGAAATAACAACTGCACATGGCTCGGAGCGGAGAATGCCCCCTCCAAAGTTTACAGCTGGCTGTGGCTGAAACCAGCTAAATGGACCATGGAGACTTGGGGAAAATCATTTAAGGAAAAGGAAAAAAAAAAATCACTCAGCCAGTTGCCCGGGTTTCTAAATATAGAGCGAGCTCTGTCAGTTTTAATAGAATGGTCATAATTGCTCCTGCCACTTTGCTGGGCTGAGCGTGGCCTAATTGCTCGCCCGTAACAATCCCAAGTGTTAATACGGGGCAGTTGCGGGTGATTGGTGCCTCGCAGCCAGGACTGCGCAGCAGCCACCGGGAAATTGCCCCAGCACAGGCGATTAGAGGTGTTAATAGCCTGGCTTAAGGGGCCCAGGAACGGCACTGCAGCAGCCTGGGTATTTTTCCTTCCCGCTGCTCAAAACAACTGTGCTGAATAAGAACAGAATTGGATCCCCAAGAACATCCTATTTTAGGCCAGCCTGACCATTCTCCAGGCTGTAGGCAGAAGCCATCACGAGGTTTTAAGTCACCTGGTGCATTTTCAAGCTCACATCCATCTCCCATCTCCTCCCGACCAGAGGCTTTGTGGTGTGGAATAGGCCAGAGGAGGTGTAGTTATTCCCAAGAGGAGGGAAGGGAGGAAGCTCGCCAGCATCTCCGTACGTCCAGCTACGTATGGCTGGGCTGTATCTCCACTGCTGACCTGCGTGGATCCCCCATTGCTGAGGGTCTCGGGGCAGCTCTGCCCTCCCTCCTGTGCCCTCGCTGCCCATGCCCCCGCTGCTTCCCAGCTCCTGGGGTTTCCTGTGCTGCTGAGCAGCCGGGTGTGATCAGGAAATGCTGGATGAAAGCAAGATACTGATTGCTGGGGCCCCTTCACTCTACAGCCCCCCAGTCCTGAAGAGTCACTGCCACTGTTCTCCTTGCCCCTGTGCTGGAGAGGATGGATCCATGCTGCAGAAAGCAATGGAAAGAAACAAGTAACACCATTGGGTGCCTTGAATTTCCTATCCCTGGAGACCCAGCGTTGTGCATCCTGACATCAAGAGGTTTAAACACTATGCGGCTGCAGAGACCCTCCCAGGAGGGACAAACATCCGTTCAGTCACATCCTCTCCACTGCTGCTCCATGAAGCAGGGCAGGGGATGAGGGAGGGCTGGCGAGCAGAGCAGAGGCTGCTGCCTACCTGCCTGGAAAGGTCACACGGCAGCTGCTGTTTCAGTGCTGGCAGCAGCATCACTTCCCTGAGCATCCTGCGAGGCAGCTCACGCCAGCCTGTGCTTCGGGCAGTGCTGGGAATTCATCATCAGCCATCGGTGGTGGCAGGAATGAGGATGAGAAGCTTCTGTGAGCGGTTGTGCTCAGATGGTGGCTTGCTCCAGGCTCTGCTCCAGAAGCCCAAGCATTGTGCTTTGCTCTACCGGCACGTTTCCCAGTGCTGGGCTGCAGACCACAGCAGTCACAGACCTGAGCTGGTCAAACTGGAGATGGGAGCATGTTGCAAAGTGCTTGGCATTGAGGAGAGCTTGGATTTGCAGCTGCTGGGCTGTAACTTGTAGCACTGCAGCTCTCCCGCAGAACTGGAAACATCAGCCTCCAGCTGGGAGTACTGGTCTGCTGCTCCTGCCAGGCCAGCCGGCATGGGGCTGGCAGCTCCAGCGTGCTCCCACTGAGCATCACCCCACGCAGCCAGGAGACAGACAAGACTCTGGCTGTGAGCTGGAGCCAATGTGGCAATGACAACAGATCCATGCACTGGGGCAGCAAGAGGTGAGGCAAAGTCAGACACCTTAAATCAGACCCACAGGCACCTTCCCCTCCCCAAAGAGCAGCAAAGCAGATGTCCAGCCCTGTCCCTCCATCCCCGGTGGTCCTGAGCCCTGGGGAGGCAGGTTGAGGCATGGGCAGCCCACATAGCAGCTCACCTCCTGCAGAAGGAGCTTGTTTGCTGTTTGAAAGGCCCCTGATCTGCCTACACGTACATACCGTGGCACTGGCTGGAAGGGTGTTTTATGAGCCAGGGAAGGAAATGCAGTGGTGGATCCTGGCAGAGGGACACTTGTTGTCCAGTTCACGTAATAGAAGTGCCTGATCTCCCCCCTCTGCAAGAATAAGAGCCCACTCAGTGTCCTGTTGCTCTAAGATTGTTTAATATTAAAGTCACGGAGAGGGGCGGGGTTAACACCAGCTAAAACTCTCACTAAACACAGCCAGATTCTTCTCCTCCTGTTCAAAGCAGAAAATGAACTGTAACAGATCATCCCTCCTCAGTCTGTCTGCAACCCGCGAGCAGTTCTCTGCATGCCGCTTGTACAACTGCACATCACCCTAAAAATCCCTGGAGGTGCAGCTCCCAGCCACAGGATCCCGCTTTGATTTCCAGACTGTGAACACACCAACTAGAAGATGCGTTTCAGGCTCAGTCCTCCCCAGCAGCAGAGACTCTCGGGAAGCAGAGCGGGGGTTTTGGAGTGGGAGAAGATGAGGTTTTGCAGCTGCTTCAGCAGGGAGAGGAGGTGGCTGAGCTGCAAGGAAATGCTGTTCTCGTTTGCACTTCAAATCCTTTCTTCTCGGTAATAGTCTTGGCTCTGGGATGGTTCCCCCAGCCCTCCCCGCAGCCCCCCCAGCCATCAGCGGGCAGTGGCAAAGCCGATGCGGTTGTTGCGCCGGTCGAATTTGGTGTAGTAGTGCCCGATGAAGCTGGCACCCAGGATCCAGAGGGGACCAGCCGGGGGTGGGATGTCCAGCCCCGACAAAGCCACCACGCAGATGTCCTCCCCATACTGGGATTGCTGTAAAGAAACCCACACAGTGATGGAGGTGGCGGGAGGGAGATCTCGACAGCAGCGTGCCCGAGGAAAGGCTGTGATACCCAGCTCAATACCCTCTGCTTGGCCTCAACGTTCATTCCTCTGGGAAGGAGGATCCCCTGCCTGTCTCTGCTCTTTGCTGCTCACCCCAAATCTCCCCAAAACTACCCAAAGAAACAGCGACAGTTCTGGCTCATCTGGACGCTTCTGTCAAACAGGGGGGCTTGGGGAAAACCAAGAAGCATCATTCTGGGGCTCATCTCAGCAGCTTTAGGGGAGCCAGGAGGGTGCAGGATGGTTCTGGAGACCTGCACCCCGAGATGCACCTGTCTCCCCAGCACATGCACCAAGCCTGGGGACAGCCACCCTCCAACCCACACAGGGGGGAGCAGCTTACCCGGAGAATGTAGGCTGAGCCGCCGAGCACATAGAGCTTCCCACCCAGGTGGAAGGAGATGTTGGGCAGCTGGGGGACACGGTCACAGTCCACCACAAACTGTGGGAGGAGGAGACAGAGCTGAGCCCGTTTGCTGTGGCAGGGGCAGGCTGAGGTACAGGCAGCCAAGGTGGCAGGACATGGAGCAGGGCAGAGGGGGGTTTGCTCACCTCTCCTTCAGCCATTTCTGCTGCCCCGATGGCTTTCATCAGGACGGAGATGGGGCCGGCTGGGCCAGTGATGTAGGACGCCCCTGTGTCAATGGCCACGGAACAGCCTTCTTTGCAGAACAGGATTTCAGCCCCTACGGACACCCTGGAGCAGGAAGGGAAAGGCGTGACCCTGAGTATCCCACAGGGACCACAGCTCAGCTTCCAGGGCCACGGATGCCCACAGGCAAGTGTGCCACATCTTTGTCCAGGGAACCTTGATGGGCAAAGCACGTGCTGCTCCCAGTGCCTCCAGAGTACAGACTCTCCAGGAGCACTGGGAACCCTCCCTTCAACCTTCTCAAATGCAAAAGTTAAGCTTCATCGTGTGTGTGGCTTTTTTTTTTTTGTGCTGTTAATTAAACAAAGCAGGACTGTTTCAGTGCCTCACACTCCTTCCACAGGACTGAAAGGAGTTAAATTCTTCCACTGCAGCTTCCAAGTTGAATCAGCCCACGGTGCCACCCCCTCTGCATTCCCCAGCTCCTTGCTGAGCACCAAGATGCAACTGTGCTGGAGGAGCCCAATGCAGAGGGCAAAGCAACACCGTACAAACACACCCCTCCGAGGGCCACCTTCCCCCGAAAGCGTTCCCCAGGCCCACCCTCGCACACCCGGGGGGTTGCAGGATGCGGCCCGGTGCTGTGCCTCACCCCTTCATGCCGATCTGCCAGTAGCCGCTCTTGCTGACGTTCAGATAGTGGAAGTCCCCGGTGTAGTAAGCTGGGTCGCTGCCTCCGAGGATTATTTCCCCCCCGGGTTTCAGAGGAGCATTCCTAGGGTGTAAAACACAGCAGAGTGATTCTCCCTCGGCTGCTGTCCCTGAGAAACCGTCCAGAAGGGACCAGCCCCGGCCGTGAGGCTCTGCTGACCCCGGTTAGCAGCAGTGGGGAGAAATTCGAAGCAGAAGAAACCCTGAGTTAGTTCAGAGGGGTGCAAGAGCCCACAGGAGAGCAGGTGCCACATGCTGAGGTCTCCGAGCAGGCCGGTGCTGGCTCCTGCACGGGGCAGGCGTGTGAGCAGAGTCCGGTGTGGGTGTGTGAGCTCCCATGGACCCGTGCCCAACCACCAGCACCGGGCAGGGTTCTCCCGGGGCTGGCAGTGGAAGCAGGGTGTGCTGCCTGCCCCCGGGGTGCACAGGGTGAATATTAGTGGGTGCTGACTCGAGGAGCATTCGTGTTTTTTGTCTTCTTACTTCGAAGCTCTGCAAAGAGAGAAATGCTCCATGAGTCCAAATGCTCCTGTAGTCCAAGGGCAGCTGTGTCCCCGGGGTGCCAAGGGGACCCAAGCAGCACCCAGACCTGCAGCCAGCATCACTAGGCTTTGTCTGTTATCGAAGGATCCACCTTTAGCTGAGGTGAAGAGCTACCATGCCTGCTTGAAGCACGTGGTTAGGGGGCTGTTTGTCACCGCACATCGCTAGGCTGCAGCACCTGGGGCCACTGGGGGGTGCTGGGGTGGGGGGACACCATTCCTGCTCTGCCAGGACAGGCCCTCCCACTGCCCCTGCTGGTTTTGGTGCTGCTGGGAGGAGGGATACTGGGGCACAACCGTTTGGGGCAAGAAACAAAAGGAGGTTTAGCTGCTGGTGCAGGTTTTTCTTCAATAGATTTTTGGATTTTTTTTTTTTTTAATTTTGCCTGTAGATGAAACACTAAATCCACTCCAGCTGTGATTGCTGCAGCCCCCCCAGCAGAGCTGGTGAATTTGTGCAACCTGACAGTGACAAACGAGCAGGGAGCAGCCGCTCCCAGCCTCGGCGCTCCCTGCCCAGCAGCTCCAGATAAGCATCCACCTGGCTGCCTCCTGTGCTGCCTCATTCCACCCCAGCTCCTCCAGGCATCCTCCACACACCCCTGGTCCCCACCCCAGGTCCCACAGTCCCAGCCATGGCTCTTTCCCAATCCTGAGTTGCAAACCCAGCACTGCCCATACCCTGCTAAACAAAGCCCTCCCCAGCCCCAACACCTGCTCCCCGCGAGACCCACCGGCTGTAGTAGACAGAAAACACATCTTCCTTGAGGATCTGCTGGGAGAGGATCCGGTCGAAGACGGGGGTGATGCCATCGATGGCCTGGCTGGGGTAGCCCATCCCCAGCACCCCATCAAACCTGGCGAAGATGAAGGGGAAGGCCGGAAGCGCCGTCGCCTCGGCAAAGACCTGGATGATGGGGATGTCTGAAACCTGGGGAAGAGCACAACAGTCCTTGCAAGGAGCTGAGGAGCTAAACCCCCACGAAAGCACCCCTACTCTTGGGTAACTGGACTGGGGACACCCATATGGGGGAGCAGAGCCACACGTGGGCATCTTCTTGCTGAGCCAGCAGCTCCAACTCTGCAAATTCAGGGCACTCGCTCACCATGACGACGTCCTGGCTGAGGAAGCCTTTGACGCTCCCCGTCCCGTAGCGGATGGCGAAGCCCGTGCCGTTGGCGATGTACGTCCGGGACTTGGAGGAGTCATAGCGGCTGTGGGAAACTGGGGAGAGGGAGGAGGTGCATCAAAGAAAGTGAGCGAGGCAGCAGCAGCAGGACTGGCAGAGGGTTTCTGTTCCCCCAGCCTCTGTGGGATGATGAACCCACCCTGCCCCAGTGCCAGGGGACCAGACGGCAGCAGAGAGACTCCCCCTGTGCAAATATAAACCCACCCCAGCCCACTTAGAGTGGCCCTCGAGATGGGGGGACTTGCTGGGGCTGACTGGAGTGAGCTTGGAGGGGGCCAGCCCCGGGCTGGGGTCCAGCGGTGCCCCCGTACTCACCGCAGGCACTGTAGAGGGGGGAGCACTTGTAGGATGGCACCCACAGGTTGGCCGAGCCCGTGTCAAAGACCACCTTGAAGGTCTGCGCGGGGGTACCGATGCTGATCTCGCCGAAATACTGGGTCTGGAAGAGGCACGGCACTGGGGAGCATCACCGGGGGCACAGCTCAGATGGGGCTCACACAGACCCCCAGCCTCCAGTGGCAAACGCACCATGGGGTGCAGCGGGTGGGAGTCTCGGGGTGCGGGGCCCTGACAAGCTCCCACGCAGGTTGACACTCACGTCCAAGTAGTTCGTGAGGACAGTAGGAGCCGTCCCGTTCCGGGGTCCGGCCACGCTGCTCCATCTGCTCTGCCTCAGCTCCGGGAAGACGTCCGAGACCCTCACCCCCATCTCCTGCAGCGTCTGACGGATCGAGGGCATCCTCCGCAGCGCGATCCTGCCGGGGGGGTGAAGGCAGGGCTGGGGGGACCAGGGAGCACCCGGAGACGCCCCCACCAACTCCCTGCCACCCCCGTCACCCTCCCCCAGCACTCCTGACTCGGAAGATCCAGCCGGGTGGCTCTAGATGGCAGCAGCTCCCCACAGCACTCAGTGCTGGCCGTCCCGGTGGGTCCCAGTCTCAGCCCCACACCGGCCCCGGGGGGCGGGAATGCACCGCAGCCCACCCAGGGCACGGACCCCACGGGGGCTGGCTGCTGCGGGAGGCACCTACCGACCCCCGGGCTGAGCCCAGCCCCGCGCTCCCCTCGTTTGCTTTGCAGTGAAACGCTTCGCCGTGGCCTCCTTGGTTATTGGGGAGACAGGGGTGGTGCTGAGCCGTGCGGTGCTCAAGGGGACAGAGGAAGAGGAGCAAGGAAGAGAACAGAAAAGGAGGAGGAAGACGATTTCCCAGCATGGCTGCAGCAGGAGGAAAGTCCTTCGGCGCTCAGCAGCGGCCCGAGCACCAAAACCAAGGGGAGACAGCAAGATGCTGTGGGCCACCGGCAACACACACGCCTGCTACCTCTGCAGAGCCTGGGCTGGCGACGGGAAGAAACTGGTGCCCCAGGTCACAGCCAAGACCAGCAGATACTGCTGCACTCTCCTGCTCTGTCCTGCCGGCATCGTGCTCTCCCAGGGCAGCTGCCTCCCTCGCCAGCAGCTTCCTTGAGTCCCAGAGGGGAGGATGCTTTTATAGCCTGGGTTTTTGCATCCGTGTGGGTTTCTCCTCCCCTCCGGCTGGGGGAGGGCTGGGGATCCCACGAGCAGGTGTCTGGACGCTGACCTTGACAGTCCCCATGGACGGTGGCAAGGCCAGGGAAGCCCTGTGCCCGGTGGCAGGTGGGCACAGCTGGCAAGGGGAGCTGCAATAGCTGGGAGCCACAAACCCGCACTCTCTGTGGGCAGTAGCACTGCTGTGTGTCACTGCCCGGCCATCGCTACCACAGCGTGCACAGGGCACCGGCCAAATGCCTGCTGGTGTGAGGCAGGAGAGGTGGTGGGTGATGCTGATGGCTCAGGTCTAGAGAAGGTCTAGTCTGAGCACAGAGGTGTCCCCAAGGTCTATGCTGCAGAGAAAGGGGGAGGTTCCCCAAAGGCCTGGGGCTGGGAACAGCAAAGGGTGCTCAGCCACAGCCCCTTCGGCCACTCAGACACTGACTGCAAACCCACCAGACCCCACTGCCCTTGGGGGAGCTGCTCTGAGCACAGTGAGGGGGGGAAGGAAAAAACCCAGCTCTGTTAAACCACTGAGGGAGCAGAGCTTCAATGCAGGGCCTGGGGCAGAGAACAGCTAAACTCATTGCAGCTGTGGTACATGATACAGGACCACAGTTCAAGCACCCGCAGCCTGGACAGACACACCATGGTCAGGAGGAGCAGTTTGTCCTCTGACCTGTATGAGCAGGGGGCAGGGGTGCTCAGTGTGGCTCTGGGTGCCCACCTTGCCCTGTATTTTAGAAGGGAGATGCTGCTCAAAAACCCCAGCATGGGCAGCAGAGGACTTTTTTCACCCAAGGTGCATCACTGGCCCCCAGCTCACATGTGGCTGTGTTTCCCCAAGCAGTGCCCAGCCCAGGTGCTGGGGGCTGGATCAGGCCCTGTGACTCCAAACCCAGAGCCTGAGCTCTGGGAAATGACTGCAAAGGCAATAAAAATGTTCTTTGAGGAAACCTGATGACACACTTGTCTCTGCCTTGAAATCCCCCGCTACGCAACCGCACCGACGCGCTCCCGCTGCAGATGGGACTTTTCAGGGCACTGCTGTCACCCTTGTCCAGGGCACATGGGAGCTGGGGGAGTGGGGGGTGAGGAGGATACCCCAGACGCTACAGACAGCTTCCTCCCCCAGACTGGGGCTTTAAAGCCTCCTTTCCCTGGGGCATTTGGGCTGCAGTGTCCAGACCCAGGGGAAGGCTGACCTCTGCAAGCGCCGAGGCTCTGCCCTGTGGGTCACAGCCCCTCTCCCCCCGGCCCTGACGTCTTTTCCCACGCTGAGCCCTGGTGCTGCGTCATATGGGGGACCCTCGTGCCCCAGCACAGGTTGCAGCAAGGCACAGAGGTCAGGAGGCAGCAGCCCAGTCTGGGAGCCACAGCAATGTGAGAGAGCGCCTGGAAGGGAGCCACTGGACATAAATCCCCTTCCTGGGCATCCCGTGGGCTCTGCCTGCTTTGCCGAGTCCCGTTTTCCAAAGGCGAGGCCGGGGCTGCAGCGTGACTTCAAAGGAAAGGGACCACATCAGCCAAGGGAAGGTGGTCCCAGGATGTGGGGCTGGGGGGTTCCAGCATTTCCAGTTCCTCTTTGACCCAGGGCCAAGGGGAGACGTCTGCAGGGAGTGTTAGATGCTCTGGGCATGGCTTTCCCCTGGGAGGGACAGATGGACTCAGCGCCCATGGGGCGGCCACAGTGGGATGCTGCTGGGAATGCTGAAGGGCTGTGGGTACCGGTGGAAAGGCAACACCAGCCACTCCAGTCCCTCCCAGAGGAAGGGAGGCCTTCCCTGCCAAGGAGATGGCACAACCACTTTGCAAGGGAAACCAGGACACAAAGAGGCAAAACCCACTTACCCAAACCCATCAGAGAACTGAGAGCTGGTGCCAGCCCTGAGCCTGACCTACCTCACCGGCAGCACTGGGGCTCGAGGATGTCCCTTGGCACAGGGCACCTTCCCCCATGCAAGGAAAATCCCCACAAGGCTTTTTCCAGCCACCCCCACCAGCAGTGAAGAGGGATGAGCAGCTGGTGCATGGGAGCAGTGACGGAAAGACCTGACACGGGGGTTTAAATAACCTGCAAAGGGTGTGCTTGTGCAGGGCAGGGGTTACAGGAACCAGGCGTGGGGGGAAGGGCCATCGATCCGCTGGCTCCAAGGGCTGGAGTAGGAGCTGTGCCAAGGGCCAAGCTCAGCAGGGCAGTGGGATGTCTCCATGGGGACATCAGGACCAGGCTGATTTTATCCCCAGCCCTTCAGGAGACCCAGCTCTGCAAGGAGGGTGCTTAACTCTTCCCACACAGCCTCAAACCATCAGGCAGATCCAACCAAAGCATCAGTCAACCTGGATTTGCAGCGACTGAAGGGGACAGGACACGGGGCAGGGCTGGGATCCCCCGGGCAGGGCTGGGATCCCCCAGCTCAGTTTGTGTCCTGCTGCAGGAAACTCGCTGCCGTTTGCTGCACAGGGCTGGGGGTTCCTTCAGCTATGGATCCTATAAAGAGCAGCTCATCTAGAAATAGCAGGGGAATGATCTCAAGTTATTTCCCTGCCTGCTTTCAAGGAGGCAAATGATTGAGCAGAGAGTGAATTCAAGGAAAATGCTTTCCAGAGAGAAACAAATGCTTTCCTGCAAGATAAATGCATTCCTCTCTAGTGCTGGGCTGAACAAGCACATTTCTTAAAATAAAACTTGAAATATTAAGTACTTTCCTCTCTAAATGGAATCACAAGGAAGTCTTACTGAATAGCCTTATTTCTGGAGGGATCTTTTAAGACAGAAAAAAGGTAGGCACATTTCTGTCCTTCCCACACGTTTTACACACTTTCCAAGTCCGTGAGTTTACTGCCATTAAAAACACACGAGGCTCTGGAGGATCCTTGTTCCGGATGACCAAAAAGCTCAGGCATAAAAGCAACTTTTGGGAAGGAGTTAGAGGAGGCTCTGGATGGCACCAACACCAGGGGAATTTGGCCATTGACGTCAGCAGAACCAACTGTTTGCTTAAAACCAAAACTGCTCTGGCAGGGCACATTGAACTCACAATTTACTGAGCCAGAGGGAAAACATTCCCCTGCAATAAGTGGGTAGAGCAGCACTGGCTCCGACTTGCTGCTCCTGCTCCATCCCAAGGGTGGCTCACAGCCAGCCCCTGGGTCACTTCAGAGCCTGGTGGGAAGCATCCCTCCCAGCCACCCAGGGATGATGCTCCAACCTGGCTTGATTTTCCCAGTAGAGTGAAGTGGCAGCAGCCAGAGCAGATGCCCTGCTCATCCACCCTTGCTGCCACAGTGATGGAATCACCTTATTCTGCACATGATGTCTCTAGGACCATTCCTCTGCCTCCTGCTGAAGCCCTAGAGATGAAGCTTGACCAGGAAAAGTTGCTCTGCAGCCCACGCACAAGTTTTCAGCTGGGGTTAAGCAAAAACGGGAATCACAGAGAGGCATCAGGGAGGCTGCAGCCCTCACCCACACGAAGTCCAAGCCCACACTGCTTCTCCCACCCTTCCCCTGCAAGCAGCTGCCCCCGTCTCGCTCTGCTCCAACACCTGCCCTTTGATCATCAAAGCTGGTCCTGATGCCAGCAGAGCTGGACCCACCTCTGCCTTCCTCCTCCTCACAGCCAAGCTGATGCCAGGAAGCTGCTAGCTCTTTTTTCCACTTCTCAAGAACCTTCAGCTACAATCTGCACTCCCTCAAAAACCATCAGCAAGGAAGCAGGCTCCCCTGAGCCAAACCTCCCATGGGATACAAAACAACCCATGCACAGCTTTAGGAGGGGCATGAGCTGTTTTATACCTGCTGGGGAGCTTGTCCTTTATAATCCAGGGCTCAGCCTGGCTGCTGGGGCACCCAGACAAGCGTCCCCATGTCAGCTGAGCAGATCCCTGCTCTGCTTTCACCCGGCACAAAGCCAGGTACTGGTGCAGTAGCTGCTAAGTGCCCACAGGCCCAGCCACCAGCTCCATCAGCCTGTGCTTCAATCAAGAGGGAACAGGTTTAACTCAAACTCATTAATTAATTCGTGCAAGTTAAGAAGGGTATCTGCAGAGGGACCAGCTTTGATGTGATTGCCTTGGTTTAATTAAACTCCTGCTTGCACCCAGCTTCCCAAGTGCTCACAGAAACCTGGCTCACATCCATGGAGCTTGTGTCTCTGATCGCACAGACCCGCTGAGTTATCCAACCAGTTCTCTGGCAGTGCTGGCTGTGCTCCTGGGGAGAGGAGGTTCTGCAGCCCGAACAAAACACCTCTTTTAAAATGGTCTGACATTAAGCTGGGAGAACTTTGCGCTGTCCTCCGATTCCTGCCTGCTGTGAAGGTCTCCCTGTGAGCAGCCAGCCCCTGGCACCAAGGGATGCTCAGCTCCCAGAACATTCGCCAGCTCAAGTCCACCCTTGAGAGGACTTTTAAAGCACCTGAAAAAAACCTGAACAGTTCTTGAGGCCAGACCAGCTGCAGAGAGGACATGGAGGGGTCACGGTGCTCAATGCAATGTGATGTCCCTTTCTGTCTCTACAGACAGGCTGGGAAGCAGCAGCTTCCCATTGGCCTCCCCGAAGATGTGCTGGGGATGTGGGGACGTGAGCAGATGAAAAGGTGCCTTGAATGCCAGGATGGGGCGGGATCCTCCTCTGGGCCATGAGCTGTGGATCTCCAGGGAGATCTTATTGCAGCCTCTCAGGACTTCAAGGGGCCCATAAGAAAGATGGGGGCAGACTTTTGATCAGGGACTGTTGGGACAGGACAAGGGGTGATGGTTTGAACTGAAAGAGGGAGATTTAGACCCGAGAGAACAATGGAATTTTTTACACTGAGGGTGGTGAGAGCCTGGCCCAGGCTGCCCAGAGAGGTGGTGGCTGCCCCATCCCTGGCCCCATCCCAGGGGAG
>JANIJG010013085.1:28598-46113 GCA_024611175.1 Megaceryle torquata | reverse complement strand
AGACACTGTCTCTGAAAACAGGCTGCTAACTTCAGCCAGTGCAGTTAGTTAGAAGAACTGAGCTGAAAAGTAAAATCACTGAACATAACCGGCTCTGTTCTCACCCAGACCAGGACAATGACAAAAAGCAGACTTATGTCACACTGATAAAAAAAAAAAAAAAAAGGAAAAGGCAGAGAAAATTAGGCCAAAAAAAAAAAAAGGATGTGATTCCTAGGGAATCATGGGAAATTCTGGACTTTCTTATAAATCTAACTTAAGATATAATAAAAGGAATAACCACAACTTTAACTTTCCATGAAGACAGGAAAAATTCACAGTTGAGAGAAAAAGCAAGACTCAAGAACAAAGCAAGCCTTAAGTTTGCTTCACCTTACTTGGACAGTTCTAATGAGGAACTGTAGTTCCAAGTGAAGATTCAGTGGGAAAAAAAAATTAGAAAAGCTAATAACTTAAGCAGTCTAGATTTTCTGAACATTATACATGAAGGTATTCTATCATCCAGTCAGATCACTCTTGGTGAAAGCCTACACCATGTACATTTTTTTCATAAAGAAGCAGTGGAAACTTACTGCAGACCAAGATGAGAATTTTTGGATACAGTCCTTTTGCAAGGGAAAAATGCAAAGGTCTTATGTAGAAATTGCTTCAAAGAAGCATATAGATGCTTCAACAACATGTACAATGTATTTCAACTGTGCACAACTGATTTCAAGGTTTTCTGAACATATTTGACTTTTCTTCTGGTCATAATTTTCTACTTCATTGTAACTACAAATACATAAAAGATCAACAGTGAACTGAAATCTTTACATATGAGCTACAGTTTTTAACATTTTTATTTCCTAGAAAATATTTGGAAGTATCTATACCTAGAAGTATTTTTGTTCATAACAGCTCTTCACCTTGCTATACACTCTTTTGTAGAACAGAAAATTATTGAGAGGCTGTGGAAGTTTTCATGAAATTGAAAGCTTGCATCTCATCAAATGTAACAGTTACCAGTTTGTGATGTTTAGGGGATTTTGAGTATGACTCTTTACTAGGTATAAGTGATGCATTTGTGTTTTCGGTGTTCTAATTTTCTGACATAATGTGTGCATATGATCTCTTTTTGCTTTGAATGGATATGGTAAGCACAAGGGGGAAGTCATCCAGAGGTAATTCCACTTACTAAACTGCTGTGGAGGCACCACTTGGTATGTTAGCATTGCACAAGGCAGAGAAATGGACAGAAATCCATCCCGACTCTGAATGACCTGCTGCACACAAAAGGGAGTCCAGGAAACGTGTCACTGTGGTGGTCTATATGGGCTAATACAGGCATGTCTCAGCAGGGCTGATTAGCCCAGGCAGAACAAATTAACATGGCCATGCTGTTTCTGGTATTAGAACTAGCTCTGCAGACAGCACTTTTGTGCCCAGTTCTCTTCAGATTTGTGTGAGCCATCCAAGAATGACTAAAGCAGCATTGCTAAGAACTGTCATAAGAGGTTTCTTCTGCATTTTTAGGGATGCTGGAGTACTCATAAGGAGGCACATTTATGGAGTGTAGGTGCTATTAGTGAAGGTTGAAAAACTATGTCTTTCACCTGGTTTGGAAATACATGAAATGATTTTGGTTAATACTAAAATTCACTCTGCACCAAATGAAAAAAACCTGAGTTTTAGAACACATCATTTACTTATACCAGAGGAGAATAGTATCTGAAAGGGGTTGGGATCCTGAAAAAAAATAAAAATCTCTTTCGGGATCTACAGCCCTCAAATTAGGCCTGGCAGATAAGCATGAAGTCTTAACTTTATGCAATACTCAATGGGTAAGCAGCATGGTGATCAGAGGACAAGGCTACCATGCAAAGCATCCTGCTTTGATGAAAATGTCCATTGCTGTAGACATATTTGTGACATTATTGCCCTAGCTGTAATTCCTAAAGACTGCTTTTTTCATGCCAGATAGATCACAATATAGTCCTGTTGGTAGGCGATAAAGTCCCAAGTTGCCAAGGCCACATCATCATCCAATTGCTTTGCCATCTACTAATAGATCGGTGTCAATGACAAACCTGGGCGCATTACTAAATATATAGTAGTAATCTAACAAGTTGTGGCCATGTCTTTTCAACCAGAGAAGACTGAACCAGAAGAGTTTGCTAAAGAACATGATAAATATGAATAAATAACAAAACCAATATCAATAGCAATAACTGTGTGGCCTTATCTCCCAAGTAATCTGAATATAATTTAAAAATGTTGTAAACTATATGCAATAATTATTTTACTTGTTAGACTGCAATAGAATGTGGCATTTTTAATAGCGTGGAACAGTGATATTGCTGTCTTAAAAAGGGGATATGTAGAATTATATATATAGCTGCATGAAGGACTTGAACTTGCAGGAAGAAAATAACGGTGACTCAACTGGCAAATCAGAGTAGAATTTGTCTCATAATGGTTGTGAAAAGTGCAACTGCCTCATTTAATTACTTAAAAATAGTCAAGTCTTGAGCTATAAGAATCAGCCTCCATTTGACACTACAATCAACAAATTGCATTTTAGCAATTGCTTCAGTTGTGTCAAGACCATTCCTCAGAATAGAGGGGGTTCTGCCTTCATTCCCATCACTTGAGCATGATTTCTTCATCATCATCCAGACCTCCTGTCCTTGCAGACACATAGAGAAGGGGTCACACACAGGCCAACTTCCCAAGTGAGGGGATGCAGCTCACTTTGGGAGAGGGTCAATGGCATAGAGCAACAAGCCTGCAAGCTAAATAACCTCCCCTTTCAGCAGCTTCATTAATCATTGTGAGCCCAGCCGGAAGCTCTCTGAAGCCGATGGAAACCCTCTTCATGACATCATGATGTTTTGGGCTTGTATTACTGAATCATTCTAATGTCCTAAGCTGTCCTTGGAAGAAGCTTAATTCTATTTTATCGGATTATCTGTTTCATTTTTTCTTAGAAAAAATTACTGCCCTTTACTATGTTCCATAAGTTTCTTATATGAAATGTAATTCAAAATATTTAAGTCTTCAGCAAAGGAAATGTGATAATGAACAAACAGAAAACAGCTTCCAAGTGGTTGTTTTGTTTGTTTGGGGGTTTTTTGGTTGGTTGGTTGGTTTTTGTTGCTTGGTTGCTTAGGGGGTTTTTTGTGGGGTTTTGGTGGGGTTTTGGGTTGTTGGTTTTTTTTTTTGGTTGTCTTTTTTTTTTAATATGATTTGTAACATTTTTATATTTACTTCAAGTTTGCTTCCCCAAATTACACTTACTTTCCTCTAAAAGTTGCCATTATTCTTTGGCGATTCTTTCTTTGCAAAATCATTCACTCAGTTTCTGGTTAGAAAAGCTTTTCTGGAATGAAATGATCTTTCAGAACAGTGTACCTTAATATGTTTCCAATATTAACTAACCACTCAGGGTGTGATCTTGTTGAAATCAGAGGATTTTCTATTATACAGGAGTGGAAATATTTAGCTTTTCTCTCCCCTTTCAGAAAACAAACCACATCCTGGAAAAAGAAATGTGTTGCACAGAATTTATACATGATAAGAAATTCATTCCACAAGTGGAGTAAGACCTTTAAAAGACCTTTGTCTACCTCACAGAATAAATTTGATATGCCTTACAAACCATTATGTGAACTCTTCCTCTTGGTACATGCATATGCAACTTTTTCTCCTAAGTGTTAATATCATAATTTCCATTCCAATGATGAAATTGGGTGTGGAGGGGAACGAGTTTATTATAATGTATTTGTATATGATTACATACTAGATTGTAAAAAATAACATTTATTTATCTTCTTCTAATAAGCTTTTCAAAACCTAATAAATCTGAGTAGTTTGTAACATTTGTCCTGGAAGATCATTCAGTAAGGTTGGGCAACCTGCTGGTGGAGCTGCTGAGACTGTTTAAAGAACCTGGTTGATACTCGCAGTGCATGTTAAAGGCCTATTTAGGAAACTTTTGGTTTGCATGGTTTGCAAACACAGGATATTGAGAGATTGAGCTTTATGTATTCAAACTATTTCTCTAGAAGTTTTTCTGGAAATTTTGTTAATAAAGTGTATGAGAGATGCTTGAAAGGCAGGACCCCATTAGCAATCTAAGATAAAAACCCACACGGCCTTTCCTTTCTGCTGTGCCTATGTGGCTTCTGGTACTTCTGACTCAGAGGCATCTTGCCTGTTGCAAAACGTGCAACAGGGACAGCCCTTAACATAAAACTGACATCCATCCCCAGGGATCTTACACTGATGAGAACTGGCCAGAGCAGATACCAGTTTCATTTATGTCACTCCTTTTTCTGTTTTGCCAAATCCACTAATCTAAAGCAATGCTTAAGTGCCCTCTTCTTTCTATTTCTCCAGTGTGGTGATGAAATGCAGGGTGATGCAGGACCTACAAATGCAAACTCATTTCAGAAAAGTGATTCTGTAGCAAAAATCCTTCACTGACCAACCACCCATGCTATAAAGCCCCTCTGGAGCAGTCTGATGATAAAAATCAGCTACAGCAGAATAGACGCTACTGGCCATGGAGTTTCCACCAGCACACCTACAGTGTTTTGCCTCCACGGCCAATAGACAACACAATGGTATGGAAACCATTTTTGTGAATGTGAGGTAAGAAGCTTACATTTCTGTCGAGTTCATATGTATAGTCACACAAGGAAAAGAAAATAAATAACCAATTTCTAATTTTGATCTTTTTATAAAACTATGTGCACTATTTATCAGAAAACTTGACAAACAAGAACACAATATCACGGAGGTAATTCCCCCAGCTTATTGTTCCATATTTCTTGGTCAAAATCAGTGCTGCAAAAGTTGTTAAATGCATAAGAAAGGTGAAATAGTTTTGTCACATACTTGTATTATAGAGCACTCTTCTTATGTATTTTTAATACATAAGGATGATGATTTCACTGAGAGGTTTGGTGCATCCTTGATTTCACAATAATTGGTATTATTTAGTTTTTAAATGTTGGGTCCAAGAACGTTCATGTGAATTTTAGAAATTTCTGAATTAAAGCGTATCTTAATATGTCTGAATTTGGAAGATAGCAATTAAGATACATGTAAATAGTTTTGGAAGCATAGGTTGGGATCACACCATTACAAAGGTTAAATACTTAAATAAATAAATAAGTAACAAATGATCCCATTTTGCTAAGGATCCCAAGACAAAACACGGGACACAGGGAAAGGTTATGTTACCAGTACAGCATACTGGAGGTCTAACAGAGCCTAACTTCACTACTTCTGCACTGTGGAAGTGAAGGGAGTTAGAGTGGCTTGAAACAGCCCTAAGTTCTACCAGGACCAATCAAATAAGGCATAAAACTGCTACTTCTTCTGCATTTCCTTAATTTCCAGGGTAATTGGGAAATAGTGAAAGGTGGAATTCCATTTAATAGTGGGAACAAACAAAACTTAATCATTAGGATAATAATAGAAACAGACTTAATGTATTTGCCCAGCAGAATGTGTGCAGATACCTCCCCAAAAATTTGCTGCCAGGTGCTTTTTATCTGGACTCTACAGTGAAGCAATGACAGGAAAGACAAATGGATACAAATAAAGCCAATCAATATTTCAGTATTTTCAAAAATATGCATTCTAAGCCAAATCCCCAATATCAGTAGTAAAAGAAAAATAGTCCCTTTTCAATGGCAATGGGATGGTAGCAGATTGTTTCCCAAACTAGCATGACTCTTGAGCTGTTTTCATCAATTTAATTCCAGTAATGAATGTAGTTGATATGGTTTTTGCATATCTTGAATGTATATATTTGAGAAATTTCCTTTCCTTAAGATATTGTGAGCCTGTCACTTTTCTCTGATACCAGGCAGATCAATAGTTACACTGAATAAAGCTTGAATGAGAAGAGAATCAACCCTGATTCTCAACAATACTCATAGCTTTAGACACACGGGCTGTAGGAAATCTGCCTCTCTGACTCTTCAGTTCTAGCCTCTAATACACTCTCTCTGCAGGCATCATGACAATTTTCTGAAGTAGACACCCTGAGACCTTGGGTCATAAGGCTTATTTCACTTTGTATGACTTGTCTTAGATGTGAATTCAGTTTGTTTCTTGGGTGCACCACCTACTTCTCCAGATGAAGAGTGAGCTACCAGGGCAGTAGAATCACATACCATCCCAGTGAAGCCCATTGAAAAGGTTCCTCCACCATATGTCCACCCTTTTAAAGAGTCAGGGAACTTTATGAGGAACAAGCCTTCTTAGTTTATTTCTATTTAGGAATAAAGTGATAAAGCATTTTTTCCTTGTGCTATTTCCAATTGGAAATACCATGAGGAAGCATGTTTCTCATTATATTTCCTATTTGTTCAAGTGTATTCCTATGCCAAGGGAACAGCTGAATCAAAAGGCAGGCAATGCCCCAGAGTTTTCATGCAAGCAAATGGCAAGTGACAGCAAATTACTTCTCTCTTTTCTTCTTCAATTTTTTTTCCCCCCAAATTTTTGAAAAGTTTTGATGCAAAATGAAACAGAATTATGTGGTAGCTGTTTGTAGATACAAACAGCTGTAGCTGTTTGGTTCTCAGGCAATGAAGCTCACTGTGGTGAACATCATACAGCTTACTGGACAGTCCTGTGCATATTATCTACATCTCACTGATAAAGGAAAAAAAAAAAGGATTTACATGAAATAGACACAGTTCACTGTCCTCTCTTTATTCAGTTGACCTTTTCTGTGGGTAGGAACTTAGGTGAGCCAAATTCATAATGACTGACAACAAGGTTGATGTCACATGACGAACACTGCAGGACCCAACTCTTACCTCATTTCTTCTCAGCCATTTTCCAAGACTGGTGGTCTCAGAGAGGACTGAAGATAACAGAGGTAAACATCTCCGCAGAAAAAGTAGTGCTTCTGCATGTGGACAGTCTCAGTGTGTTTTTGAGTTTCTTTAGGGTTATGTCAGTGTCCAGCAGACAAAATGTCAGCTCAACACATGGCCATGAATGCAGGAAGCTGGTTTGTAATGGACTCTCTAAGCTTTAAAGTGTATTCCCCACCCACCACCCCAGGGAAGATTTCTAACAAAAAATGTCAAAATTTATGTCCATTCTGAACCTTTGTGTCTGTAGTTAGAGGTACATATGCCTTTTTCACCCCAGGTTATTTCTGGATTAACTTCAAAAATAAATAAATAAAAATCTTCCACAGAAGGGAATCTTTGAGTTCTGTTTAATCAGTTCTGTATTGGGGGTTGGTGTCAGGGAGACAAGAAGAATGCTTTATTTTGTGAAGGTCATTGAATTATTTCTATGTCATAGGATTTTAATTTTATGTCTTTTTAAAGTAATGATAATTTTTGTTGCTTGTAATGGGCTTTTTCCTAATTTTTCTTTCTCACATCTCCTAGTGATTGGAAGAGTAATGTTGTTATACAGGTAGAATGAAGAGTTCTTACCCACATTTTAATTCCAGTAGCCAGAGAGTAATTTTTCTTGTTACTAACATGATTTATCTGGACAGTCTTTTAACATGGACAACATTTTTTTTTTCTACATAAAGATTTTGGTATAAAAAAGCCAGTTTTACAAAACAATGAGTACCTTACAAAAGGGGAAACTGAGGCAGAAAGAGATATACGATTTGTAATTAATTCAGCTCCATGACAAAATCTTAAAAGTCTTTCTGTCTTAATCAGGGTTCAGAAGTGAATTCATTACAGAATAAAGAAGACACACCAGGTTTCTCTGTACTCTGTTCTGAGTAATTTTTTAATTAAAGAGGAATGTGAAAATATTGAATGATAAAATGCGAGAATAATTATAACAATCTACACAAGTTTTACAATAATAGAGCACTGAAGACTTTGTCTCTTTTATGTATTTTTATGGTTAAAAGTAATATCTGTGCAAATAAACCTTTTTATTGCCTTTTAGGATGCTAGTGTGGAAAAAGCCCAAAGGAAAAAGCAAAAAAGTAACTTGTCACTTTGTAATTCATGTGGAAAGAGACCTAGCCTACAAGAGGACATTGTCAGCTAAATGAAAGAGATTAAATTGATAAGAAAGAATAGAGGTCTGCTTCCTTCATTGTCTTGGAAAATACATTTGTTAGGCAGCTTTCCAACACAGAAAAGAGAATAAGACACTTCCTAGGACAGAAAGATTAGTAGTTGGAATAGCAGCCTTTCATGATAAACAAACGACATCTTTTTACCCTTCTAGGATTTAAGAATTGCTCTCCAATTATACTTAATTTTTTTCAAGATGTGAACATGGCTGCAATGGCAACTTAAAGAAGACCTAAATTTTAACACAATGCTTTTCATTTATTTGTTTTAATATCTGTTAACCACACTCAGGTTTTGGTTGTAGATGTTTAGCACTCACTTGGTGACAAATGTGTTTTCTTAGGCAGTCTCATATTTCTGTGACAAGTTATTGGTAACAGTGCTCCATAAAAAACCATGATGTAAGCAGCTACTACTGACTACATTACATTAAATTAATTGCCTAATTTTTGTCACTTTAAGGGAGATGAGCTCAATTCCTTGATCAAAGACTCACTCCAAAAATCTTCTATTCAATGGACCTTCAAATGCATAAGGGATAGCAGTTTATGAAAAGCAGTTTTCCATACAGGCCTTGATATAAAAGAAACACTTGGTTAACAATAATTAGATACAGAGAGAAAGGATCACATTGAAACAAGCCATTGTTTCTTCAAAGAAATTGTTTAATGGAAAAAGGCCATTATCAGTTAAATAACTCTGTGATAGTATGACAGTGGGTCAACATAAATTTGCAGCTGTTCTGAGTTCCCACAGACTATTCTCCAGTTTAAAAGCTTGAACAAAAGCCAGCTCTTTCTATTGACTATAATGGCCTTGAAATAAGGTTTCATATATTCAAACAATGCATTTTATAAAATAATCCATCTCAAGATAATTCCTGAATTACAAGCAATGCATATATCTGTATATACAAATCGTAAGATATCTGTAAATCTTCACCTCGTATATTAGCATCTGCTAACCATCCAATTGTGACCTTCCAACAAAAATGACTCAGCCATTTCCGGTATTGCTTCTTCTACCTCCTGTGTGGTTGAACATATTCATGTGGGCTTTCAAAGGCCTGTTAATTACTCATGGAATCAGTAATACTTAGAAATGTAGATGTGAAATTGTGTAGACACAACTGTAGATTGTTTTGAAAATCTCCTTGAAGATTTTACTACACGTCAGTGAATCAGGTTATACAATATCTTCATTAGAAGTATCTTATTGACATTTATTTTGAAGCAAACAAAGATTAGCTAACTAACTATACTTTTGTTCTGAGAAAAAAAAGTCAGTACCAGTTTACTTCAAAGTTGCAAAAGCAATGAAGTCTCATATGTTTCCTTGTAGTTGCAGGAAAAAGTAACCCATTTTTGCTTCTAAGCAATTAGAATGGACAAAATGTTTTTTGTGTTGAAGGAACATATCAGCTTATACTGGTATTCTTCTTCCTCATTCTTTATGTCCTTGTGCAATATAACATATTATAAAACATAGTCTAAAGAATTCCTGTAGATGATGAGTTTTCTACCCTATGTCTTATATTCTTAGGATAAACTGAGCCCATGCCAATGGATAAACCAAACCAAACCAATGCCTTTTAGAAGGATGAGGCCCAGCTCCCAAAAGTAGCTGACTGGAATAGTCAGGTTCATTGGCCAGATGTTTACAAACCTAAGAAATTAAGAACTTACTACGTCTCATGGCTGACCATTTCCCTCTGTAAAATTACAGCAGATTCAAAGGCTGCAAAACTGGCAGACTCTACTTCAAATAAAAGACCTGATTCTGCTGCTGCTATTCTGCCTGTGACCACAAAGACAACTAGATATCTAACATAGAGTTAAATATGATCTTAGTAATACTTCTAGTGAATATTCTATTTTAAAATATTGGGAAAATTATGGCTTGTTTATTAAATTTACTTGGACAAAGATTGACATTTTTGACACACAAAAGAAGTACCTTGTGAAAAAATTCAGTCACCTCTGGCAAACAGTTTGCATTACCCTGATCACTTATCCTGAAAGTGATATATTAAAACACATTATTCCTATATGTTTCTATAAAATAAAATGATGAAATATGACAGATGCATCCCATAGTTCCTGTAAAGCTGTCATGATTCTCCCAAAGGCAGGAGTATACATTGCATTTATTATCTGTGCTCTAAATTTGCATTTTTGGGGGTCTTTTTTCCGTTTTGCAGAATATTAATATTGAAATTAGCAACACTTCACCAAAATGTTGTGCTTACAATATTAAAGCTGGTATTGCATCTGTAAGGCACTGATATTCCAAATATATGTACTTCATTAAAAGAATACAGTTAGTTAATCTACTCTTACTGATGGTATCAAAACAATTATAAACATTTGCTTGATGTGTGAGACAATATTAGCAGGGCTGTTGACCTTTTAAAGTCTGCCAGTAGGGACAGCTGAAAGCTTTTCAGAGAAAAAAACAACCAACCAACCAAAAAAACCATAAAAAGTCATAGTTGCTTACTGTGTTTCAGAAAGCTAACCAAATCCAGAGAGTCTAACCTTCCTGTTGCATGTCATGGACAAAATTACTTCCCCATGGTATCCTAAGGGTGCATAAAAGAGCACAAAATTAGGCCTATTACAGTTAATAGTGAAGAATCAAGTTTAAACAAAATGACCAAAGTAGTACATAGCTACTCATGCTACTATCTATGTACCTAGGTAACTTTATTTAATTACTGTTACTGAAAGAATTAGGTATAAACTGGTCAATAACACATTTAAGCTGGAGAACAGAACTTTTTTTCATTACCAAAGATGTAAATCCTACAAGGAGACACAGAGGCAGGAAATCTTAGGGATTTTTCAGTTTGATACAATTGTGGGAAGATTTACAAGACCTGGCTGTGTATGATAGCAGTGGATTAGATTTAGGACTCTAGACATCATTCTTCACTGGGTTAGCAGTGTCAGTCTGAAGCATCCCCATCCTGAGCTGTGCACTTTGCCCATCTTTCCAGCAGTGACAGAAGGATGTTCTGCTCCATGCTGACCTTGACTCACAGCCCACTGTATTTGCTTAAACTACCTTGCATTTATGTGTCCATTAGCCCTCTAGGCAAGAACCAAGGAGTTTAAACGTGCTTGTCCTGCCACCCTGGTTAGAGAGCAGTCTCCAGCAAACTGTTCATGAGCATAACTTGAGATCCTTCAAATTCTGTCATAAAAGGAAAAGCTCCACATGATGGAGACCCTATTGCAGTGGAGATGGTCAATATATTTTCTCATGTATGCAAATAAATTTGGTGTTGCTGCAGTACGAAATGTACACATACAGTAAAGCATAGTACATGAACACACCACTATTTACACTGTGAGCTGCAGGACTGCTGCCCCAGTGACACCAGCCCTCCCCACAGTTTTTGTGCTGGTTGCCACTGAAATCCGTGCTCATCAAAGTTGACCAAGTTTATCCTCCTCTTCATGGCACAGCCCCAAGAATGTCTAGGCCCTCTCTGCAGTGGCTGCCTGGCCCCCCTGTTATTTCTGCCAACCCTGCCCATGCACCCAGCTGCTCTTTCTGGCTCAGGCCCCAGCCCTGGTACTCCCAGACTTATTGCATATGATGCAACTAAATTAAAAAAGAAAACAAAAAGAGAAAGAGAGAAAAAAAATACATTTGGGTGAGTTTTAAGGGTATTCTTAGCAGGCTTAGTTAAGAATATAAGCAACTGTAGGGCTCTGTCCTTTGCAGTAGAGTTTCCTTTACTTAATTTAAGATATGTCAGGCTGATGTCCGTATCAGAGTACGTGACCTCAGGATTTCTTTATAGCTAATGGAAAGGAATGGACACTTTTAGAGAACAGCTCATGTGCATCTTTTTACACATCTCTGTGAATCCTGTCCTCAGTGCCATACACACATAAACTAAAAGGATGGGCACTATCTCTTCCAGTGAGATCACACAGGGCAATGCAAAAACCATTTGGCCCATGGTACATCCTATATTAATCACTTCTTGGTGCGAAAACAGGCAGACCATTTTTGCATGCAATTATTTGCTTGCTTGTTAAGCTCAAAAAACAAAGATTTCCCCCCACCCCCACCCCAGTAAACTTTTTATTTAAAGCCTATTTCTAAAATGGAAAGACTACTCAAAACAAGTGACCCAGAAACTGGACCTTGGCGGGTTAGACCTGCAGCATTGTTGCAAGTTAGTTTTTGAGTAAATGGAGACACATTAAAGTTAGGGGTTAAACTTCAGAAAGTGCTGTTGGAACACCAAAATTCTGAATATTGAACAACAGGTAGCTCAAAATGCACAGTAAAAAATGGAGGCAATACGACTTAGAAACATTTTTTTTAAATGTGCTCAACTTCTATATACTTCAATTATTTTTTTTTTAAATGCATAGAATAATACTTACCTCACATGGAGTAAATTATGTGCTTGCCAATATACAACATCAGTGACAAAGATGGGGATAAAATCCTGGACTGCTGACTTGTGCTTTAAACAGTAGCTGTGCTCCATTTCCTTTCTAAGTTCAAGTTCTGTCTATAAGCATGATTACTTTGGGCTTTATTGTAGTTTTTCTCTACCATTAGAGAGCAGATTATTTCAAAAGTACCTTTTATTTAAACTAAATTTCCTTTGAAAAGGAACTTAAACTTGCTCAATATATTTTTTTTTCCTTTAGCTTCTTTCTCTTGCACTCTTCAACAGGCTTCTAGCAATAGTGAGACTTGAAAGAAGCATATATAGCTTCTATCAGCTTCTCTTAGCTTCTATGAAGGTACTGGTTTACTAATATAACAATATAGCATTTGGATAGGAGATGGCTCCAATTCATCTGCTTACAGAGTTAGTGTGTATCTATTTGATTGGACTTGTAGGCATACTGGGACATGATTTGTTAAAGGCGACATAGGAGGGGATTCTGTATTAAATTCTACTGCCATTTCTGTCACTAACCTGACAGGTTACTCTCCCTCAGTTCTCTTGTCAGTTTTTCTTCATTTTGGCTCTCTTGTTGATTAAGTTCATAATTCTGCAGAAATGTATGCCCACATTTTGTTTACTCATCAAAGTCATTCCATTTTTGAAAAGTTAAATCTGAACAGATATTTTTGTAGGGTATGGATGGGGTCTTCCTAAGTGTTTATATGGAGTATAGCACAGTAGGAATCTAATCTTGACAAAATTTACATATTCCTATCATACTGATATTAGAAATTTATTAGAGGCATAAATTGCTATAAAAAGGAGAGAATTTTCCTGATTTTCTATCATCTTGTATACCAAAATGGACCTTTATCCTGTAGCAAGGTATGTAATCATTAAAAGTTTCCATATTGCTTGTTTTTATCTATATCTACACAGCTCATAATGAGTGCATAAAAGTGCAAGGTCCTAAACATATCTGGTTTTTAGAGTTTTAGCAGTCTCATTACCCCTTTACATCTTCCATTTTTTTCCTTTGCAGAATACATTTTATCCTGCCTCTATGGCAACAGTTATACCACCTCTTTTGTAGAATTATACTGCTACTGTCAATGAAGAACTTAAGTAAGAATGTTTTGTCATGATCATAAGTGCGTATGTTTACTGTATACTGTGCCAAGTATAATCCCCCGCCAGTGTAAATTCTCTGCCATCATAAATCCTGACTGTTATCAAGAGTTTTTTCAAGGCCTGATTCTAGGAATAAGCAAGTACGCAGTTACTTATGGCAGCAAGGTACTACAAAAATAGCCAAAGCTCCGTTGTCTTCTGTGCTAGATTGTGAAGCCTCTCTAGCTGTCACCTCCATGGGGAAAGGGATTTGAGAGATGACAAGTGCTCACAGAGTCATCTCTCCTAGTAGCAGATATTGCTTTTCCTTCCTTTCTCATTCATTCTGCAGCCCTATGAGCAGCATAGGGAGCTCTCTGGGATGTGTTCTGGCTTTTCATCTTAGCTGTGTCCCTGCTGTACTATGTAAAAACTGCACAGCCTCAGCCAGTCCAAGTCTTGGGCATCTACTAAAACCAACTTCAAAATTAAGTTTACCTATTCTGCTGAGAAATTCTGAGATCAACTTCTGCAGCTAATTGGGATTTTTTTTTTTTCCCACAGAAATTACATACTGAAAAGATATTGATTCTTTAACAAATAAAAATGGCAAAACTAATAGAGAAGGGGCTGCATGAAAGCTTTTCATGGGAGGTAAGTCAGTCAGGGGAAAATAAAATATATTTAAAAGATAATAATTTTAAAAACTACAGTCAAATCACATAAAATTACCTTTTTTTTTTAGTTATATATGAGCATTATCATAAATCCCAATATATAAGAAAAACACTGAGTAGTTCTGATACTAAATTCCTGACTTCTGCGGTTTATTAGTTTCTTTCCAGCATTAGTATTTTGGAAGTTACCTCACTTACCCTTCTACACACTTATGCAGAGCTGACTGATGTTAATAAAAGTCACATATACATGTACAGATTAAAACTCAGTTATCTAAAGGGTTCAATTTAAGCATGAAATACAGGCAGAGCAAATATGGGATACATTAGGGATTTTGAGACTTTGTTAAGAGTAAGGAAATGGTATTGGGATTTTGTTAAATGATAGGCAAGGAAATCTTCTAGCTATCACAAAGTGATGTCAGAATGATATTGCTGTGAACTGGGAACACAGTAGGATTTTCTTACAGGTTGTCAGAGGAGGGCGGGGGGAAGAGCTGCTCCCTGTGGTATACATTCATTTATTGACTACAGTCACAGTTATTTGCTTCAGCCAGCATGATCTGAAATAGATGTATAAAAGCATATAGGTATTGGAATTTTCAACCCAAATCAGAATCCTAATTAACTGTAAATCGTAAAGCCAGTAGCCTGAGGTATATTAAAATGAGAACTTTGTACATGAAAGGCAGCACATGCCCCCAAATCTAAGCATTTCCTACTTATAAACGACCAAATTCACTGCATCAGCTTCCATGACTGTAATTCTTCTCCTGAGGGATATACAAGTAGAGTTAACTGAAAACAAATATGAGTTTGCAACTCATAGAACAAGTCATTTTACGGACACATTAAAAATCACTGACATAAGGAAAGACAACATAAAATATTTGTACTTAAGGTAAGAATATGACATTAAAGCCAGAAGTGAACTTAGTCCATTGTACTTCATCAAATGCCTCTTTAATCTATAAATGTGTGTGATTATAAAGACATTAATTTCAAGGGGAAGACCACATCAGTAAAGCACCACTGAAACACCTGCCACAACTGAATTTCATACAGCACCAAACATGAAGGCAAAGAGACGAAGTTACAAAACACATTGGAGTTGAACAGAACTGACACAGAGGACACTGTTCTCTCAGATACATAAAAGTTATTGGTTATAAAGATCCAGTCAGGGATCTTTATAACCCAGGGCAGCAGGGGTTTTGTTGCCTTTAATAGGAGCAGGATCGAGCTGCAAAGGTATATTTGGTCCTTTGGTGTTCAGACAGCAAACAACAAAACAGATGAAGAACCCTTGAATCTAAGGAACTTCGGCTCCTTATCACCATTATCCATGGTGCTGACTGATCTCAATTTAAGTAACAGCTATACCCCTTCCCCTTATGTGCTGAGTAACTCTATGTCTTCTCAGGCCAGAGTTTAAGTAGGAGCTATGGTGTTTCTTCAGCTACACTATCAGTGTGCTCTGCAAACTGCAACCCGTCTGTATCATGTGCATGTGTTCATGTGTTTCTTTCCTAAGGGTATAAATTTTCAGTTAACTGCTCAGGCTCAGCAAGCTCTATCTCCAAACTGTAAATTATATTGAAAGCAGAATATCCCCTAAAATATTTTTGTCTATAAGCTAATGCACCTGAGATGACCATCCTCCATTTTTGCTTGGTATAATGTGAAGGGATCTGCCACTTCCTCTATTTTTTTCCTGATAGAAAAGAGTTTAACAGCAAAGGAAGTTTATTATGGAAATGGCAAAACATATACAATCAGAACAAAACAAACTCCAACACTAAGAATTAAAGAGGTGACAGGAAGAATCTCAGCAATGGTTTAAACCTAAAGCATCAGTCTTCATGAATTTCTCCCACCAAATAATGTTTGTGCAAGAAATAATGGTTGAAAGAAGGTCAGTGAAAAAAACCTAATCCATCTTAAGGGAGATATGGGGTTTTGGGAGTGTCTTGGGAGTACCCTGAGGTCAGAAACAGCAAAGATATTGCCAAAGGCAATACTAATTCTAATCACAGAATATCTCAAGTTGGAAGGGATCCATAAGGACCACTGAGTCCAACTCCTAAGTGTACTGCCATACTGGATGTTCAAACTGCAGGCTGTTGTGGGCTTATGGGTGAAATGGCAAAACTTCACCCAATTTACATGGGTTGTTCAGCTGCTGTTGCAATTTAAATCTTTTTCCCAGTTCCAGAAAAACTTGCCACCACTGGTGGAAGGAGAAACAAATGCCACCTATGTATTTGTTAACTGAAAGTGTTTATCTTAATCTGTCAAGTACTTCAGAAATCAAGTTCCTAAATGCTGCATTCAGGAATTTTCTGTGGATTTGTGACATTCCTTGGAAGGCTCTAGATCCATAAAGCAATGAATAAATTGTAGAAAGACATAATTATAGTATTTTCTTCTCTGACAGATATCATTTTATTCTATAAGTACAGAAAAGAAAGATGCCATTTTTCTAAAACCAACATTCCAAGATTTAAAAAAAAAAAAATTAAAAAAACCCCAAACAAACAAAAAACCCCACAAAAAAACAACCCAATCAGAAAGTAAAGGAAAAATAAAAAGAAAAAAAAGAAAAAGAAAACAAATATTTTGCTGAAAAATGACATACTTAGTAAATATTGTCCAGGGTTCATGTGGGAGCCCAACAGAAACATGTTTCAGGTACTGCAACTGCTGCATCTTTAGAGTGCACACTCACTGTATATTCAGAGTAGATGATAATCTCTGTAATGTTTGTTACGAAGCTCCTTGTGGACACTCAAATGTAATTTTAATGGTGTCCTGAAGGAAAAAAAAAAAAGAAGGTATAGCACTCAAATTGGATTCCAGAGATAAGGTTAGTTACTGTGGGTACAATTTATGTCAACTGAATTTAACTGTCTAACATGCATGTGTCTAATGTAGGCTTTCTTTGCAGTCCATCAAGGGATGTAGGTACCTCCAGAGGGAGATCAATTCCACTCACTTTGACAACTGTTTTAGGACAGGATGAAACCCCAACGACTAGAAAGGAAAACCAGATGATTAGATTAGCAATCTAACTTGAGGTTTAACAAGGATAAGTGCAGAGTCCTGCATCTGGGGAAGAATAATAAATCACACCAGTACAGGTTGGGAGGTGACCTGCTGAAGAGCAGCCCTGTGGAGAAGGACTTGGGAGTCCTGGTAGACAACAAGTTCTCCATGGGACAGCAATGTGCCCTTGTGGC
>JANIJG010013085.1:0-28498 GCA_024611175.1 Megaceryle torquata | reverse complement strand
GGAATGGATGTAAGCTGGAGCACAGGAGGTTCCACCTTAACATGAGGAGGAACTTCTTTACTGTAAGGGTCACAGAGAACTGGAACAGGCTCCCCAGAGAGGTTGTGGAGTCTCCTTCTCTGGAGATATTCAAAACCCACCTGGCTGTGTTCCTTTGTGACCTGTGCTAGATTGTATGATTCTGCTCTGGCAGGGCTGTTGGACTCGAAGATCCCCAAGGTCCCTTCCAACCCCTGACACTCTGTGATACTGTGAGACAGCAAAGACAGGGACGGTGTATTGGATCTGGAATGGTACTGCCTGTTTGCACATGAAGTCAGATCCTTGGGTCCCATCCAGCACATGGAGCACAGCCCTGCAGAACTCAGCCTGGAAAATGGAGCCAGCATCCCCCTAACAGCTTCTCCAGATACAGATCCACAGCCCAGCCACAATAGCCACCATCTCCTGCCCTCCAGGACACACAATCAGGCTTCTTTCCAGTGGGCTAGGCAGTCTCGTGTTTCTCAACCCACAACCACAGTGATCATTTACTCACAGAGAAATAAAATGTGAAGTTCCAAAGAATTCTAAGGACTCAGATTCCCCTACATCTGCTGGAAATCACTAGGAGATGGGTCCACATTGAATGTTTCAGTGTGAGACCTTAAGTCATCATTGTATCTTTATTCAGCAAATCGCTGTAGTATATATGTAAATCTTCAAGTTTAAATCCCATTAACATCAAAGGGATGTAAGCATGCACTTAAATGTTTTGCTGAACTGGTACCCTTGGCCCCACTCCAGCAAAACATGTAAGCATATGCTTAACTTTAAGAATGTTTAACCCTGTTAGCTTCTATAGAGTTGATTTTCTACAGTTTCCTGAAGTAAAACACAGATTTCAATGCTTTGCCAAGTCACTCTATTAATGAAAATGCAATGCCCCTATCTCATCAGCATTACAAGTCTCAGTTAAATTGGTCATACCAAGGCACAAAGACTAGTGCTACATATACTTCAAGGAGAAAAAATCCATTAGAAATGCCTAGCCAAATAGTAAATACTGAAAACTAAGTATTTAAAAAAACAGATTCCAAAATAATGTAAACCAAATTAAAGCCTCAGTTCATCCAGGACTCAAGGACTTGATGAGCTTAAACATGTTGCTGTTTATGCTTACATTTAGGTATGTGCTTAAGTATCATGATGAACTGGTCCATCTGTGTACACCTTTCCTTTTATATGTAAGATAAAGTAAAATCCTTTGACTTTTGTAAATAGCATCGCTTTGCCTAAGATACAAAATAAGCTGCTATACTGTGATGCTTATATAGACACAATAAATCCAGACATAATAATCAATAGAAACATTTAAACCTGTGAGGTTCTAGAAGTGCCCCTTGGAAAAAGTCAAATGTTAAAGAAATGAATCTCATATAACTATGAGATTTCTAAAACAGGCAAAGAATTGTTCATGTTCATGTGTATTCAGATCCTTTTCACACACACACACAAAAAGCTTTGGTAAAGTAAGTTGAACACCGTCTTTTTAATGATGTATATTTCTAGCTATTTCTAATGTGTACATTGTTACTCAAATGAACTTTAATAGAATTATCTGCAGTATGCCACACAAGCAATACATCATTTGGTCATAGATTTTAAATATTATGGAAGTAGTGTGTTTCACTTAAAAATTAGGTAAATATAGCACATTCAGTACAAAGATTAATGATGTATATCTTTACAAAGCATTCTATGCATAGCACGGCTATGTTTTGTTTATGCAGGATGGCACCCTATATGCTAAATATATCATAGGTTTATGTTACCATAATGATGCATCATTCCTCAGCTATTAATCTAAACTGCAGAGTACATGTATATTTAATAAACCTCAGAAAGTCTGTAGGACCTATTTACATTTTCTATACATACTGCAGCTTTAAAGACCTTTTAACATTTGCCTCTAATTCTATACCATCACAGTGATTTAAGATAAGTAAAAAAGATTAAACAACGGTATAAGCCAAATCAGTACTCAAAATGCCAATAAAATAAAATATTCTTATAATTTATTTTGCCCTTCCTTAAACTGAGTTTCTAAACTAATGTAGTTTTTCACTTCAAGAGTGAAGTGCACTGAAAACATCATACTTAAAATATTTGAAGTACTGAACATCATACACATTACATACATGATATTTAATGGCATTTCTTCCAGTAATCTGAACAGCAAACCATAAGAATAAAGAAAAGAAACAGCAAAATGAGCAAACTGGTCATAATAGCAGTTCCTTGTAAATACATTTGACATTTATCTGAAAAATTAGTTAATAGAAACTTACAGTGTGTAGTGTTAAGTTATTGTTTTCACTTGTAACATATGCTTAGAAACTGATAAATATTTATCTTTCATTATAATAATTCATATCTCAGAAGAAAAACTACAATTGCTTTGATTATATGTTCTTTTTTCCATCCTTATGGCATCCCATAAGAAACAACATTTGTAAAAAATTAATTTTGTTTATTAACAGGAAACTGTTTGCAAAAACTAGGGAAAATATTAAAATGAATTTATAAAAAAGTCTGAGAGAACAAAGCACAGACATTATAATATCATCATTTAGAATCTATGAACTGAAATGTATTTTTAAAGACAAAGTTAATGCCTCCCTTTGAAATCCTCATGTTAAAATCAAAAACACAACTTTAATAGAAGACAGACATAGGTACTGTATGAAGAATTACAGCTTAGAAAATTAATAAAAATAGTATCTAAAACAGTATTAGTAAGATATGAAGCTCATTCATTAATGGTCTCTGTGATAATATATCACTGAAAATGTTGCATGAAGGACAGTCTTTGATAGGATTATGTACAGTATAATAGCAAGATATTGAAATTAAAATTCACTGAGAAGATACATCTTGTGAACTGAAGGGTAAGAAGATAATAATGGTAACATTAATAATAATAAATAACAAGTATAAAATGATTCACATAAATAGAATTTCCATCAGCAACCATTATTGTAATTATGGGAATGATAAAGTAATAATCTACAGTAAATAGCTAATCTTTATTGATTCACTATTTAATTTCTTTTTTTTTAAAGGGCTTTAGAATTGCTGTCAATAACAATGATGTGTACATGGGGAAAAGCTATGCTGAGAATAAATGATAAAAACAGTATTGTGTAATCTATTTCTAAAGAATCTTTTGAAGATATTTATGTTGTTTGGTGCAGGAAAATTCTTAAAAGAATTTTCCCACCTATTTAATGAATGCTGTGGGATTTCTTCAACACATGTTTATGGGGGTTCCAGAGGCATATTGGGAAAATTTAAAAAGTTCCGTACCTGGCTTTTTTAATCAAACCTTTCTCCAAGGTAAGAACAGATTTCCATCAATGGCAGCTGTGAAGAAAAAACAGACCATAAACTGTCTGACCCTACAGCAGCCCTAGAAGCAATTTCACAGCCAACAGCAAAGTTAGCACCAGAGGCAACCAAAAGGCCAAAGAGGCCGAAGAAGAGAAATTCTAAGGAACTATGATGCTGAGCAAATATATTCTAGAATTAAACATACAAGCACCAAACAAACCTTTTGAATGGCAGCAAGCAGTAGCTCAAATGTGAGGACAGACAGAAGAAAGGCAGGACCTTATATGAGCAACTGAAGTGGCAAACATATATTGCCACTGAAAGTAGGGTCCAATTTCAATGGTTTCTGAAGTCATAGAAGAATATGGAATAGCTTATGATATGCCTAAAATAAAGCTCAACAATGTAGTCCCAAGAGAAAGACTAGATTTTAATTCATAAAATATTTCCCTTTGGTTTTTTAATATAGTCATCATCCTAGCAGTATCTTTTGATAATTAATAATGGAGATGGCCTTTGATCAACCACATATGAGTATTTTTATAATCTGTTTTGCTTCCAAATTAAGAAGGATAACAGATAATATCAACCTCCATTGTACAATGTGATTTTACTTTTGCTGTGCATGTTGCTGTCTAATGGAGTTTTTTAGGCCACTGGTCAAAAAAACCCCGCTTCATATAGGTGAGTCACCCCCTTGTGTAAGAGGACCTTTCTCATCTAAGCAAAATCACAGTCTGTCTTGAACTACCTATATTGTAAGACTGGACAAGATTGTTTCCACTGTATATGCAAAATGTATTTCTGATTTTGCAAACACTCCTCATGAGCTCTAAGAAAGGAAGTAAGTCACTGGGGAAAAGAAAAAAAAAAAAGAAACAAATACCAGGTTCACTATGGGAAAATAACACAAACCCAGCATGGGTCTATCTCTTTCTGACAGTTTAAATTCATGTCCTTCTCATAATGGCACATGGCCATACTGGCATAAAGAACAGAGTAAATGATGACTGCTGCACTCCAGATGTTTCATGTCCAAATGAGCTATGTCGTGCCTCCAAGGTGGTGGACTCAAAAATGGGAGGCCTGGCTAAAAATCTGGCCCTCATAAGTTTGCATTATTGTCAGTTAGATAGGAAACATATAAAGGAAGGTCCCTGCCTAAGTGAGAGAAACTGGCAAAAATCTGAAATGTTAGATACACTCAGAAGTGCAGCAAAAGGACACCTCACCTTGAGGGCAGATGTCAGTGCTATGATATACATGTGGTATAAAGCAAAATGTTTTTATTGGCATGAAGAAACAACCAGAAACATGTAGTAGTTTTTTTTTTTTTCTTTTGGGAAGAGTTGATATTTTCCACTATACCCATTCCCAGGAAGGGCCAGCTGACACATGACGCAGTCCTGAGAGAAGTCAGAGTGGATTCTGTGTGCAGAGAAAGTGAAAATACCCACTTTACACAACTAAGGAGGAAGACTGGTACATGGGAGAAATATTTTACTTACTTGTATGCATGTATGCAAGGAAAAATCATCATTTTTCTATAATATATGTGGTAGTAAGTGGGGAACACAGTGAAAATAACAAGCCATGCATTTAAAAGCAATAAATAAAATGCCTATTTTCTAAAAAATAACACATGGGACTTAGTCTCATGATGTATATTTAGAGATGTGCAGGTTTCAGATCATTTAGGTGAACAACACTCCACAGCTGCATTACAATGGATGAAACATTGCAAAGAATAAAAAACTCTGTGTATGACAGTAAGTGCAAAACCCAACTGCTGTTGAGACTGAAATTACCCTTTGGGGACTTGTGTCATAATTGTCTGTTAGGAGATTCTCGAACCTCCCTCTGAAGCATGCAATATTAGCTCCTCCTGAAAATAGGATTGAAAAAAACTTTGACTACATTCTTTAGCTAGTAATAGTTGCTTTGATTTCCCCCAGACTTAAAAGAGGATAGAGTAATTTGACTCCAGCTCCTATTAACCAGGTTCCTCTTTAATTTTTATTTTAATTTCATATCTGCTTCAGTAGACATTTTCCTGAAGTAAGGAGTGTGGGACTATGACTTCTGTAAATATGTCTGCCATGTGACAGTGATTGTTCTGATAATTATTCATTATTCAAGACCGTAAGAATAATTACTGCTTTCAAATACCCTGCAAATCATAAATGCCTATATCAGGCCTATCCTTAGGCAGGTTTCTGGAACACTATTTCCAAATGGGGAATTTTGACAAATTTGTTTTCTCCTGTCCCAAATTCATTTGTCTTGAAAAGCACAAGGGTAGTCATTCTTTACTTGAGTGCATCTTACCTTCTTTTCAGGTGGGGCACTCATCTATGAAGTGGGTGGGACTCCAAGGACTGCAAGTCAGTTGCATGCAAGAGCTAATGGATGTAAAAAAAAAAAAAGTATGCATAGGTATGCAAGATTATACATACTGTAAATGGGGCATGCAATTTTAAAATAAAGCCCTAAAATTCTGCTGTTCAGATTATTGTTAATTAGATCATTTTAATCTATTAAAAATAACTACTAAATTCTATCTGTTCCCTTTTCTATGCTTTATTTCTGTTGAAGATTTCTTGTAAAAGTAAAATGATCTCACAGTTACATGATTGCTCTACCCTTTAGTCTAGATGCATTGTATAAAATATAATGCAGTACAGATGTCAACTTAAGAACTAAATAGCTTATATTTCTAAAGAACCATGAAATAATATTAACACTATAGAAACAATGGTTCAGTAATTATTTTTTTTTTGCTGTGGAGTGAGGTTAGGCATTTATCCTTATAGATCCCTAATACACTTAAAGTCAGTGCTGCCCCTGTGGTCCTTTTACCTTTGTTGATAAATGTATTGTACAGGATACCTTGTATGACCACTACAGTATTTGAGGTCATGCTAGACTGTTAGCACAAATGGTGTGAACAATAGTTTATATGCCACTTAACTCCTTGGGAGAAACAGTTAACCTTGCCAGAGAGGACAGATCAGTCATGTATAGTTATTAAAGTCTAGGAGGTATTGTTATGCTCTGAAATACTTTTATAGAGGTACAATACTCTGGTATAAGCTTTATCAAGCAGGGAAGCAACAAAGTCAACAATTACCTTTCCCATCTTTGAAAGGCATATTCAAAGTTTTCAAAGAAAGGTTTTCATAGACTTACTTTGTGAGGCATAGACAAAGAATTGTTAATATATTTAATCACTAGACTTCCTGAACAATGCCAACCAGAGAAAAATATATTAAGTCACTGCTTTAAAACAAACCAAGATTGCCAAAAATAGTTGTGATTTTGATGCTCTTGAAATAGGTAATTGACAATAAAAATCTAGTTCTTCTTGATTACAGTTTTCAAAATCATGCTGAGATTTCAAAAATGACACAGATGGGCATCATAATTGAATTATATTTAATTAGCATTTAATTATAAAAACACCTTCCAAGCAAATATCCTCTTCCAGAATTTCTCATGAACACAAAAGACAGAGTGAACAGACAATAAAAGCCAGTAGGGATATTACTATGGACTTATCAGGTACTCTACATACAGATGGCAGTGACACTACTGTTAACACAGATGACCCAGTTTCATGACATAGTATGCTACTCCTACATTATTATTTAATCCAATCAATTTTTGGCACTTTTAGAAAACACAAAACTCAAGGCAGCTCAGGTACAGATAACCTCATTCATTTGCAGTTCAGGTATATAAGCCTATCAGCCCCTATACCTGCATGTGCTATTGTACTCATCCAAACATCATTAAACACCACTGAATCTTTACATTTTTAGGGTTAACTCAGAATGCCAGTGCAGCTCTCTTAGTCTGGCCTGCATTTTCAATTCAGCGCACTCAAATTAATCATTTATTCTCCTGAAGTTGTGGTTTTGCATCCCTATATGCAAATGAACAGGTGCTACTTAGGTAAAGGGGACCCCAGGTAGGGTTTGAGGTTATGGAGGATAGGGCACCTCCTTTTGCCAATCAGTCTGCCACATGAGACATAACACATCCATGCTACACTGTTTCTACCCCTTCTTCCCACAGGTACCCTCAAGTGGACCTCTCTCTGACTTTGCCTGAAGGCTTGATACCTAACACTACATTTGATATGGCAAAGACTCACTCAACCTCTGGAAGGCTTCTTCCACTGGCACATTGACAATTCTGTGTAAACACCGTAATCCTCAGCACCACAGCAGCCTTCATGTGTCATCAGGAAACTCTACCGTAGGGATGTCTCCATCCCTGGAGACATTCAAGGTAAGGCTTGATGAGGCTCTGAGCAACCTGCTCTCATTGAAGCTGTCTGTCCCTGCTCTCAGCAGAGGGATTGGACTAGATGACCTCTAGATCCCTTCCATCCCAGACATTTCTATTATTCTATGATTCTACTGTGTTCCAGGGTAGATCAGACCAAACATGTTCCAGAATGAGCATTTGAAGGGGAAAACACTTCTTGGTGTGAAGTGAAATACACACTTTCATTGACAGATTTAGTTGTCCGTGTGCATACTTTCCAACCTCATTAAGTAAGAATGCTTACTATGTCTTCAAGAGAAGGACTAGGAGAACAGAAGGAAATCAGTTTGCTACCACCGCCTTTTAAAATCTCCTAACTAGCAAAATTAAACCATGTCTCTTTATTTATTTATTGCACTTGTAAAAAGATTAATGGGGATGTGATTCCTCCAGGCTTTTACATATAACCCCATCACACAAAGAACAAAATTATACAGTGCAGCAAACGAACTAAATTAGCTACATTTATTTAAATAACTGCTATGGAGGAAACAATAAATCAACAAGAATCCTCACAAAAATGTGTTTACAAAGTGTCTTGTAATTTGTTTTAGCAAGGACACAGACTTCTAGCTCTTAGCTAAGCTTGCTTCTAACAGTCTATTATCATATCAGCTCTTAATGAGTGTTTGCTATGGAACAGCATTTCTAGCAAAAAGACTGTGTGTAGCTTCTGCTTTACTGTCCTTTAAGACATGACTGGCAACCCTACATGAAATAGATTTTCCTAACAAACATTTTGTCAAAGGCTTCTAATAACTTGGGAGACAATAAAAATTAACTGACAGTACTTTGTTAAATCAGAAAAAGAGGTTATTTGAATGGTCATAATCATGCAATTATCTCATCTTCACTATATTTCAAAAGGCTGTATCTATAGCTAGTCCTATATCAGGAGTGAGTAGGGGGAGCTCTAATGCTGAACCTGTGATATATTCATAAATCAGTACTTTCAGAGCCTGTCATGGGCTCCATAATGAGGGTCATTATTCAGGCAGAGTGTCAAAACTACTATCAAAGGACCTTCTCAGAATCACAATCATTCTGTTTCTTGTTAAATAAGCAATGTAGTACACAAAAATGGCAAACAAGAAGCAGGTCAATTTGATACAGTATGAGGGCACAGAGACCTCTAGAGTAATTTACCCTCTGGGAATTCTGATGGCTTGTGAGATAAATTATATACACCCTCAGAAAAGATTAATGGTAATAAAATCCCAGGAATATTTTCATAAAAAATTGTCCATATGTACATATGGCAACTTCACTAACAAAGAAGACATTTTCTAAAGCGGAACACTTAAAGAAAATTATTGTTAGAACTGCAAGTAGCTGTCTAGAAAGCTACTAAATCTTATTACAAAGTTGGCAGCATTCAGTGGCAATACCTTATTTTGATTTGCTGAAAGGGTTTATTTTAAAAAAAGCTAAACTACAGCTTTTCTGAATTAAAAAATATTGGGATAAAGGGGGGAAAAAAAAAGGAAAGACAGACAGTCAAAAGTGGATTTACTGAGACAGGCTATTATTGACTTCATTTTATTATAAGCAATAGGAGATACAAGAAGAATTATTAACAGAACATCACCTGGACATTTGACCACATTGGCAATAAATGCAGATTATTTAAAGTGATTGAAGTCTGTATTCAAATCACATAGCACAGGTGCCTAAATTAGGCACTGGCATTATTTCCCTCTCATTTTAGGGAACAGGAATGTAATAACCCTATATGTGAAGTAGTCTGAATTGCTCATTCTTCCTTGAACTAAAACGTTACATTAGTAATGGGTAAATTAGGCACCAGTGAAGGCAGCCTAAGTTCTGGCTCGAGATGACTTCTAGGTACTACAGTGGCCAATCATTTTAGGATTAATAGTCAACCTCTTCTGACACCAGTGAAGTTCAGTGTCTCAGCAGATTAGACTTAAGAAAAAGTGCTTTATTTTTCTTTGTTGACTAGGTATCTGTGTTGAGTGTATGTATGATATCAATTTATAATATACATATATATTATACACATACACATATATACATATATGTATGTATGTAATTCCATGGGAATGTTCATACAGAGAATAACTCTGAAACAGAAAAATACCATAGGGCAAAAATTTCACTTAATTATCTTTATGCAGTGTTTCTTATTTCACTGGTCTGAGGCTTCTTCCAAGGCTTGCCAAAGAAACAGTAAAATAGACTTAAACAGATTTTAGCATTGTCCATGAACTTATCTGGTTACAGTCTTCAGAGATGAATGTCCAGAGGTCCATTTGTAAGCACAGATTCAGCTACCATTTGAATACTACTTGTGGCACAGACTTTCTCCTGTGCTCAGATAGAGCACTGCTGACTTCCACAGAGCTTTTTCCACAAGTGGAAAGTTTCTGGAGAAATGCACCTAATACCAGTTACAGAGTCTGAGACTTTCAAGTGAGTTTCTAGGTACCCTGAGCTTTCAAAACTCATCTGTCTTGTATAGTTGCCTTATCTCTGTTTTAGTCTCTTAACATTTTTTTTCTTTAATTTCTACAATTCAGTCATGTAGGTATTTACATCCACATGAACACATATGGCATAACTTTATGTTATAGACTGACAGCAACTTTTGTATCCTCTTAAAAGCAATAACTAAATTGTGAGTCGGAAGATATGTCTACTCCTTCTCCCACATTACCCTTATTAAACAGGAAGGTGAGAAGTAGATTAAAAAACAGTCCTACTAAGTGCCTCATAAATCCCTTAGCTTCACTTTACCAAACTGAATTTTGTCTGACAATAAATCCTACCTTGTCTACACTTATTGTTTAAGTAAATTTGTATCTGTGGAATAATCAAAAGCAAACCAATTATATTCAGGCATCTTTTTTATCCATCTGTTTGGATATAACTCTCTATTAAATGGTGTTTGCATATGAAGCAATGTTCTATTGTATGCATAGGTACTCAATTATTTAGATTATACATTTGAATAAACTGTGCAGTTAAAGGAGTACCCTTGTAATGTAGGACAATTACATTTTTCTAGCACAGTTTACAGGTTATTAAACTAATATCAATTTGGCCAACACAGCTGGATATAGGATTCTAACCTTCACCTATGAAAGTTCTTTTCTTCAGGGGTACATTTTACCCCTACAATTATGTCATTGTTAGTCGCTTCAAATTATATCAAATTACGTAAAAGGGTTATAGAAAAAGGCTTGTGTGAATAGAGACTACAAAAAAAATTAATTTCACATTGAAGACTGTGCATTAAAATGTAGGTTAGCTTAATGCAGCTATAAAAGTGCTGTCTATATGCATGATGGGTCAGTCTAAAAGGTGCCCTGTCCATAAGAAAATCACTCTGTCTGGCCAGAATAAGAAAATAATACTGCATTGTCATACTGTGAAAGAGCGGTTCGCTGAATATCTCATCTTCCTACTAATCAGGGAATGACTATCACATTTTTTTTTCCAGAGGAGAATACAGTTTTCTTTATGTTGAAGAATAATAAAAAAATCAAATAATATTAAACACCCAGAAATGAGTTAAGTGTTTGTCAGTCCTTGAAATAAGTTTTCAGTGACTATGAATATCTATTCTGGGGAAAGAGAGAGAGAGAAATGTAATAAAATAACATTATAGCTCCAGCATTCTGGGCATCTTTGTCTGCATTGTACCTCATAGAAGGCATACTTTGCACATGTACAAATGAAATTTAAAGTGGAATCTGTTCTTTTGCATCTGTTACACACCTGTATGTTCAAAGGGGCAGAGCAGATATTTATGATGTTCATCTATCAGTGAAACCATGTTGAGAATCTGTAGCTGTGTGGTGTTTGTTCATTTTTCAGTTTTTTGTAATGTTATTCACTGAATTCCTTTTCTGTTTTTCCTTTTGACCATCATTTTTTTTTCTGAAATAACTATCTGGAAGCAAGAGAATGCACAAAAGCTGAGTTTGTCTTACAAGGATGGATCTCCATAGACTCTTCTATACTCAGTGTTGGTAGATAAGCTCCACTGAGAACAAGTCAAAGCATCTAAAATTAGTTTCCTACTCTAAATCACTCTCAGGAGAATCTTCTCTATCTCCATTTATTATTTGGGGACTCAGTGGGGAGTGATGGTCAATACAATTTGAATTTTTCACCATCTTGAGATCAAAAGAAGTAGCATGATACTGTTAAATATCATGATACTATTTAGTTAAAGGGAATTAATGAACAAAATATCCATGCAGTCAGAAAAAAATGGCTCTGTATGTGGTGAACAGCCTTCTTAACCTCAGAATGCTATAGATTTGTGTGACACCCCATGGCTGTGTGTCATTTTCCTAAGGTGCTACAGAATGTATCACCTTTTCCATGAAACTAGTTTCTCTGAATGTATCTGATGGCTGTTTTACTTCGTCTGACAGCAGTTGTTCTCCTCAACAGTTTTCCCTTGAAAGGATGGCTTGGTGAATGCCGAGAGCATTCACTACAACTGGATGTCACAAAGGAAGCTGGAAAATCTAGCAAACTGTTTGCACTTACATTCAGATGGATACTAGAAATCTAGACTAAAAAGACTAGTAAACTGCTTTGGAAATTGCACAACATCTCCAAGCCAAGATGGATTTTTTTCTATTAGTAATATCTGTGAAGTTAGCTGCGTGGAGCTGACAAACATTGTGAGAAAACAGATCCACAGCTACCTAGGGAAAACCTGCTAAAGTGTTTGTCTAGGAAGTTACAAAGTATTATCTGACCATTCCCTGTTTCCTCCAGCTAAAAGTTGTTCAGGTCCCTCCGGGCTTGGGTATGCATCTACATGAAACTGACTTCTTTTCTTCCCCGCTGTTTCTACAGAGGACTGGACGTGCAGTTGCCTCATGTTCTACTCAGAGATGACTGGCTGCCAGTAAAGCACAGCTCAGGGAAGTGCAAGGTGTTGCTTGACCTGTGTTGGGAATACTGCAGGGGGAGAAGACACATTACATATGCCAGGCTGAGGTTTGGCTAAATCCACAGCAAAATCCAGAGGCAGAGTTTTGCTAGCTCACTTTAGCTTTCTGCCATCCATCATGAAAGAAGTGATACTTCTGATTAAGACTCTGATCTTGAACCCCATTTATTCATTTATCCATACCAGTCATGCCAGGGGACAAGGAATCCTAGTAGTATCTTCCCAACTGCAAAGAGGAATTCAGCAGAACCAATAGGACCCTCAGGAGTGAGGGGAAAATTGTCTTTTATGATGCTAACGGACATTCACCAAGACCTTCAAAGTTATTATGGTTCCCTCGGAGTTAACAAGCGCAGAGTCCATGCTCTGAGATATCTGACATGAAGCTGAAAGTGCTGAGCAAAGGGACCACAAATAGCTTTTGCAATACCTCACACTCTGTGGCTTGTAGGAAAGCAGCCAGTGAGAAAACCAGGGACCAAATGCTGTCATGCAGAGACACTGCTGATGTGGCTGGCCCCCCTCAGATTGTTTTGAAAATGTAGGAAAGTCATGTGAGGAAGTTATGTCACAATTATTATAGTTCACTGTAATTTTGTTACTGATCAAGTAACCTGCCAGCTTTCAAATGATGAATAGCATTTTGATTACTTTTCTGATCAGGAAGCACTACAAAATGGTGTGACAATAGCATATGATACATGTTTTTGAATAGAACTATGAACACACATATATGAATTGCTGAAAATCTTTTCAGAGTTAAAAATTATAATGTTCTAAATGAGACTGAAAATTCAGTAATCACTGGCTGGCCACATTTGGCTTGTATATGCTTCTATTTTCACTAATAATACTTTGAAATGTGCCTTGGTAGATGGCACACTTGGTAGATAGTTTTAAAAATTTGTGCTTACAGCTACCTTTTTTTTTTTTCTTCTTCTTTTTTCCTTCCAACTTGTAGGATATAGAATGGATATAATGATGTAAAACTTGAAGGTTTTCTTTCACAGGTACATTTCAAGTTGTAGGTCCCATCTGAAAGACTTCTGAACCAGAAGTTCATGTCTAGCAAACCTTCCAATTTCAGCTTCATTTTTTCTGCAATTGGATAATAAGATAAAAATAAATATGTGCACACTCTAATAAGCCAGGTGTGTCTGTTTAGTTAAATTCCACTATGTATAATTTTTCCCTTTGATAGAAGCCTTTTGAGTTTTAGTACAAAATTATACCTGACTCCCGCCAGCCATTCCACCATAACCCTTCAGTTGCACACATACTTTGCTCCCTTCAGGTCACTTGTAATTGGCCTCTTTTCCTTTGTGTTCAGTAACCTTCCAGTTTTCTGTGGGCCTGTTCACAACTGAATTGACACTAAAGAAACAGTGGATAAAGGCAGACCTGAAGTCTGTGCAGAGGATGGGTAGGGACTTGTGTTTCTGAATACAAGTGGGTCAAAAAATGCATTCTCAGAAGCTGCTGAGAGACCTGGTCCAGGGTATTATACTACTCCCAAGGAGCTGCACTTTTTGAAATATGTCAGAAACTCTACTACTGTAAAGAGAACCTGAAAACATTCTGTAAACCAGCTGTGATAAATCACTGATTAGTAGATACTTCAGATATGTATGGTCAAAAATTTGCAGACAGGAGACCCTGTTGTTTCTAAGACCTCTTCTGTGAGAGCTGCTGGCAACAACCCTAGCCATCACAGTACGATGTTGGCCTTTCTGCCAAAGGGTCCATGTGACAGCTTGGAAATAGCTTAAAAGCTGCAGATCTTCTGAGATGAATCTTCCCGTCTGTACTCTTCCCCCACCTCCCAGACACACACCGTGCAATCTTTTTTACATGCAAAGGGAGGATATGGGCCTTAGGGATCTATTCATGAATAACTTATACAATGTTTACATGAGGATTTTTAGGTAGTTTGCTGAGAAATGTTTTGAATTGGCTGCATTAAATTGCTATTCATCATAATGAGCTTTTCTGAGCAAAACAGGACATTGCAACATATAGGGGTCTGCAATCTGAAAGAACAGACAAGAAGCAACAATCAGGCATGACTGGGGACACTACCAGGCAGGCAAAAGAAAAGCGTTAGGAAGGATTTGAAGCAGGATGGGAAGCTTGCACAAAGTGGAATATACTGTTATTCACTGCTGGCTGTCGAAACTCCTTAAGTGTTGCTAGCTGTTTCTTCTGAATTCAGCATGAGGTGATTAAAATGTCAATCAGCAAAGATGGAAAAAAGTGAAGACCCATATGCTACAAAAATAATAAAGCAGGAAACGTACCTAATCACATATGGCTGAACCTCATCTTTCCTTTTTGACAGTCAATTTTCTGGTATATTGATGGTGTCCCCATAGTTTTTGCTTACCTATGGTCCCCATGTTCCTCAGGAAACAGCAAATTCAGTCAACTTCAGGTATCCAAAAACTCTCTTCCCTTTTCCTACTTCCTCTGGATTACAATACTTGTTCTGGTTTGATTTTTTTTTTTTTTTTTCAATTTTACTTTCCGCAATTTTCATTCCATCCACCACAAGAAGTGGGATGAGAAGAGAGAGGATGGCTGTGGGTGAGATTTTGGTAGCCAGAAAGCATAGCATGACAATTGTTGTTTCAGCAGTTTTGCTATATGAAGTAGTAAGGTACTTCATGAATATGAGCTGCACCTGGAACCAGGTGGAGCAAAGACCACTTCAGAGGTCAAAAAGAAGGTGATGTGCAGGAAACTGGTGTTCACAGAACCCTTTTGCAAATAGAAATCAGAACTGTAAATAGAATCAGAAAGCAGCCTTTTCCTGTCTTCTTTTAGGCACTATGGTATAATGAAATGGACCTAAACACATCTTCCTCCCCCTTCCAAAAGTAGCCATAATGAGAAAAAACACTTGTTGCTCTGGTTTCATTTTGTGGTTTTAAATTTTTTTTTATCAAGTGAAGGAAGTCAAAAAGCAGCACTTCTCCCTAGGTTGCAGTCTCTTCTTCTGTAAGGTAGACATGATTTACAGTACCATATGACAGACCTCCATTTCAACCCACAGTGGGTAGTGATTTGCATTCATATAGCCCAACCATTAATGTGAAGGTAAAAGAGTCCACTGTAGACAAACTTAGCCAAAATTTTAGTAACTACAGTAACAGCTTAGAGAACTGCTCTGCACTCCGGAAATCTTGGGTAATCATGTAAATTTTGGTGGACACACTCTCCAAAAATGATGCTTGTAACCTCTATTCTATATATTACAACACTGATATAAAAACAAAACAAAAAAACCCCAACACCATCACCACAACAAAAACGACAACAAAAAAAGGAATAAAAGAGCAGTGGAAAACCAGCATGAATATTCTAAATATACTGTTTATCCATATACTTCTGGGGAGCAGGCAAGATAAAGCCTGTTAAAATAGCTCAGAAAATTCCAGAAGTTGAACTGTGACTGTTAGTACTTTTTTTTTTTTTTTTTTAAGTTTTTATTGAAAATAAGATACTTTGCTGATTCCATGTTCAGTTGGCTTTGAGTGCTGAGCCAATTCGAGGTCCAAACAGAAAGGCTATAAATTCATACAAGAATTAAAACCAGCTCTTTGGACTCTGCAGAGAATTGAAACAAGACCAAGACATGTGTCTGCTATGAATACCTGGGCCCTATTGGAAGCAATCTTAACATTTACTATTTGGCCAGAAGCTGAAAAGACTAGTCAACTATTTACTCAGAGGCTGGAATGATACTAACTATAAATATCTCCAGACTTTTTTTTTTTTTTTTTTTTTTTTTTGCCAACAAGCCTCTGAAATGGTGCCATTTGCTGCAGCTCTTAAAACTCCAGTGTCACACACATGTATATATTGGAGTGCTGTTAGAGAAATGGAGAAGCTGTCTGAAAGAAAATCACAGGAGGAGCTACTCCTATCTGTGTTTTAAAATATGAAAAATATTAACATTTTTCATTTATTTACTTAAATAACTAATAGCCACAGAAGTGGGAAAGTCTGTATAAAGAACATTTATAGGCTTGCTACCTAGTTTTGCTTTGGTTTGGGTTTGGTTTTGGTTTGTTTGTTGGTTTGTCTTTTTTTTTTTCCAGAAGTATTTACAACTTTAGGAAAAGTGCACAGGCTTCTGTACATGAAAAAATATTTGTTAACAAATGGCATGGTATTCTACTTTGACACTGCTGCAAATACATTACCAAAATTTATCCCTAAACAAGAAGCTCTGGGATTTAGTTTGTATAATGTTCTGGGAAATGTCACGAAGACATACCACTTAGTCTCATTTTTCAAAGATGTTTTGTGATAAAGATGAAGCCTATTGGTGACTAAACATAATATTCCTCAACATCTCCTACTATTACAACAACAGAAAGGTTGAGAAAAAAATTCTGAAGTGAATTGCAGTGTTCCAGAAATGAGAACAAACTTCTGTTACTACTACAGTGAAACTTCTGTTGAGTTAGGTGTTTAGTAGCACACATAAGCACGATTATACGATACTGTACTTTCTTTTCCCTTTTCCTTGCTTTACGGGAAGGGGGCGAAGGGGAGAAGGGGCAAAGGGTAGAAGGGGCGAAGGGGAAAAGGGGAGAAGGGTTTCTTGAAATACACTTCTTTATCTGAACACTGCCAATTTTGAATTAACACTGAAGCAATCTGTAACCTGAAGAGTGACTGAAACAAAGTGACAATAACAGTGAGAACCCAGATCACACACAGTACCCAATATCCAATTAAAAATTAATATTTTGCTTATTTGTCTTTACTAAAGGTGTGTACTATTAAGGGATTCTTGCTTATTTTCTGACAAAGTTCCACCACAAACAAAATAAGGGGCCTCACTCCTGTGGAAGTTGCAAAGACTAAGACACCAGTTTCAGAGTTTCCCATTTGCATTGTAATATTGCAGTTCAGGAGGGAAGAGGAGTGTCAAATCTCATGTTAGCAGCCACCCATATGGCAAAGGAGAACTAGAATCCCCCAAATCCCTTTAAATAACTTACCAAGTTCTATTTTTAACATAAAGGTGAAAGGTGCACTCTGAGAGAAGCATTCACTTCATCAGACACAAGGCTGCTAACAAAGCTATCACCTCCAGCCCTCCCACAACCACCAGTGTCACCATTTGCAGCTCCAGTGCCAGCACCTTCAGCGCCTCAGTCATTCCTGATACTGCCCCCTCCATCATCAGCACCAATGAACTCCTCACTATTACTACTCCTGATACAAGTCTCGACAGCAGCCCTTTTAAACACCTTTGAGACTCTCCTTCTCTCTCACTCACACTGAAACATTTCAGCTGACAGCCTATTTTTTAAATACTCAAGTGCTGGCTTTTAAAGCATTTGATGTTTCTAACATTTCAGCCCCTTCTTTCACACCTTCTGCTCATAGGGCCAAGTGATATGTGAGGAATTTATTTTGGTTTCCAAAAAAAAAAAAAAAAAGATTTGTTTTTGTTTCACAAGAATTCACCTCATGCCCATGTTTAGCTGAAGCACAGTGAAAGAAAAATAAACTTTGTACAGTATTATCAGAAAATATCAACACAGCACATGCAATGAATTGTTTAAAGACAAAGCATTTATCAGTATTAAAAATGTCTTTAATTTGTAGAAAATGTAAAATTTGCTAGAATGGCTCACTCGTTAATTTAACCATTGAACACAGACCTTAAATTGCAGTTTGTGAGACTTCTATAAACATCAGAGGTCTTTTTTCTCTTAATTATCCGCATGTATTGTTAAGTCAGAGAGCCACTGGAAAAAATAATTACTGGTTTTCAGCTCAAAAATTTGTACATAGCCCTCCTTGATGAATATTAAGTCTGCTGTATATCTTTTCCTCAGGAGCTGTGAAACTGTAGAATAACAGAGTGAATCAACAAGGCTAAAATTACATAGGAAGAACTAAATATACATTCTGTTTTAGCAGCTGTTTACATAAAATGGACATTTCTTTTCTGTTTGTAAAGGCTGATCACAAACACGAGTAGCTCAATCCATGCACATCTCTAGAATGAATTATGCATTTCCCTAATGGGATAAGAACTAGGAAAACAAGGTGCCATAATTAATTTGGAACATAAGAAGTTCAGGGAAACTCATCTGTCCTAGTAAACCCTGTATCAAGATCTTCAAGAGAGCTCACCTTTGACTACAGGATAAAGTGGATATGAGTCTTGACATTGTTCTCTGTGCTGAGCAGATTCCACTTGGGTGTAAATAACACTCTTTTTTTAGCAATTGAAATATTTTTATTTGTTCAGAACTTTATTGGAGTCCATGCCACCTTGCAAGAAGATAGGCTGTCTTTTAGAACTTCTCCCTAGAGCTTAATGCTGCTACCTAGACCCCATGTAATTACTGGGAAGCATCAGAGCTCCTGCTTCAGGCTCTCTCTAGATTCAGGAATCTACATTTATAATCTTTACTCAGACCACACTTAAAAGAATTTGGAGATGTATTTTTAGTCTGTGGAGATGATGTTAGATTAGAGGTCTTCCTGACCTCTTAGAAATATAGGGGGTTTCTGACTATACCTTGAGCTATTTTATTTATTTCTGTATTTATTCATTTAATACATCATGCAGTCATCTGAGTTTGTCCATCTTCATTTTAGGACTTGGCTACACTGACCATTTGGGGTGTTTTGATTTAGAAAAGATAACTTTAATGTCATATCAACATATGATGGTAAAAATCTTGCAATGAGAAAATGCCAAGTATGAAATCTGAGGTCTCATAACTCTGACTAGAAGTATAACAGAGGAGGAAAGATCAGATGACTGGAGGAGAACAAGAAAAACAAACCAAAGAGGAGAGTGGGTGTTGATGAAGTAAAGAAAATGGTAAATTCCTGATACAAATTAGTTTGACAGTTCAATAAAACATTGTAAATACTAGACTAATCCCATGTACAATTTTTATGAGCCACAGCTAATGCCATCGCTTTATAGAAGCAAATGTAAAACTTGCTTATAACCTGACATTATTCACAGACATTGCTGATTGTCAGCAAATACAGCTTCATAACAGCACTCTCTCCCAAAACAGTACTCACCAGCTGCAGTGTTTCAGGTTGACCAGTTGCTCCTGTAAAGGATAATGTGCAAAACAACACTGTGGGATGTAAGACTCTTCTGTCTAGTTGCTATGGCATGACTATCTCACCAGTTATTAAAATGAACTGCATTTTCAAGTTGAATGGGGAGGACCAACCACTTCTGAAACTTTGAATATCTGCTCACAGTATACATGTACACATAGCCCCATGTTACACACCCTCTACACTAATGTCTCATCAGAATCTGGTTCTCAAATATTGCTTTCCCCCTCTTTGTTTTGGTCTGATGTTCTTTGTACCTTACAGTCAGAAGGAAGTCATGTAGGTTTCATATGAAGGTGACCTGCTCATGTGGAGAAACAATATCCCTGTTCTTTATGGGGTAGGAGCATGATAAAGCAGTCATATCTTCAGTTACAATAAACACAGAGCAAATCGAGACCTTTCTGAGTGTATCTTGATATCCATTTGTGTCAGCTAACCTCACTTCTGACCCAAATAGTTATTTTTACCAAAGTCTCACTTTCCATTCATCCATATTTGACCTGTCACTTGAAATGAGGACAAAGAAATCCAGCTTACATTTAAGTCACTGTGATAGAACCTTCTCAACAAGGCTGATGCTGTAGTGGAAAATAAAGACACAATACCCCATAAGCAGGCTATTGATGCCCATGTCCCTGTGTCTTTTCTACCATAATCACAGTTGGACCATTCTCTCTATTTTTGCCTAAGGGTACCTTGATGTTACTAGAGAGTACGTTCTACACTCTGTGAGAGTGTGACTAATTTCCTTCTTGTTCATTGCCTCTTCACTGCATACAAAGAATTTTGTCACCCTATCCTAGATGGTCTTCTAATTTGGCCCAGTTACGTACTACAAGCTGCTGGCCCATGAACCTCTGATTCACCGTTATTCTCATAATACCTCAGTGACCACTTTATGGCTTATCTCTTGTGCTCACCCAAATCTTCGCATCCTCCAGTGTGTCTAAGGATCCAGGTTTGCAGAAGATAACATCTATTCCAAATGTGATTCCTGCATATCAGCAACACTCCTTGCAAGCTAAATTCCACCCAAACAAATTGCTTTGCAGGATCAGGGTGTTAAGTTTTAACTGAATAACTACTAAATATAACTAACACATTTCTCTAAGGGTGCAGATTCACCTTCATAACTCTTTCTGCTGTGGGCGTTCATTTACCATTCTGACATAATCTAGTGCCTCACTGCATGATGCTGATGATGTTTTTGTCAATGTGAAGAATGCAGTACAATTGTTGCAGAAATTGTCTAAGAAACTGAGACCTTAATATGTACCATCTGTTTTACAAAAAAAAGCTCAATGTGGTAATGCATTTACAATACCAGAAGCAATATCTCTAAGACATGAAATGAACATATGCTGTCTAAGAGCCTTCAGGCTGACATTGAAAAAGAGAAAAGATAGTACTTCAAGGCAAATATTGTCCCAATAGAAAGACTGCCAGAACCAATATGGCTCAGTCTATTGACAAGTCTCTGGTGAACAACATCATATAAAGACATGCACATTGTTATGGGTTGTACAGATCTATGTCCCATTTTTTCAGCTTGGGAAAAAAAGTAGAGAACACCTTCACTGTCACACTGGCTATTCTCCTGATTTAGATCAACAGATGTTGTCAGATAAAGACATCCTCTCCATTATTCTTTGATTAACTGTTTTTTTTTTTTTAAACAAGTCAGTGAAACTCACACTATCTTCTTGTACTAGCTTAAGTAGCAGCCTGCTTGGAAGAAAATAACTGAAAGAAACCTCACCTTTCTAGTGTTTTGTGGTTTTTATTTCAGTCCTAAATTAATACATTTTATGCATGAAGATATCTGTGATTCTGAAGCTAAAATGGTATTGAAACTGGAATAGCTAGTAATGAATTTTATACATACCAGAAGACACAGTAATTTTATCTTAAAGTCTATTATCCTTAAGGAAAAGGATATAAGTTATTGTCCTGTCAGCCACAGCTTATATGAACATAATCTAAAATCTATATTCCTTTCATAGAAGACATAAACAAACAAACAAACAAATGCTATGTTACAGAAATGGCTAGATTTGGGTGATGTTTTATTTGACTTGCATTCTAAAAAACCCCATAACTGACAAGTAGCCTTCTTTAATTTTGGCAAAACAGACACATTCTCTGAGCATCACTTTTTAAAAAAAAAAATCTGGTTTGCTAGATCTTTGGAATAAATATATACAGCATTTATTATATAGTTTATAAACTAAACATTTGATTTTGCAAGCAATTTTTAACTAAAGGGGTTAGAACTGTGGGAACTATTATTCTCTATATGTGAATTTGCTACTGTCTATAATAACATCAATACTTTAACAACATAAATTAATTTAGTCAGTTCTTTTTGAAGCTAATAGCAGAGTTCTTTCAGCAGTGTTTACTGAAAAAAAAACAAAACCACATCACATTGTTTCAGGAATAATCCTGCTTTTTCTGCTTAGTATTTTAAGGGGTATTAAAGATATTACTTGGTATGTGTACTAAGCAGACTTGATCAGATTTTGAGGTTTCAGGTATTACTCCTGATGTCATTAAAGCTATACCATACTAAAAGTGAAGTTACGCACTAATAACAGGGGCCCATGTTTGTAGACCTAGAACATATGTGATGGAACATAGTGGGTTCACACCTAAAGATGTCTGTTGCCTTATTAATTTCTTACAGGCAAACAAGGATTTGGAAAATCCACAGCATTTCTCCTGTGGATTTTATTAGTTCCACAGGAGGGAGTCTTTCTTCTACAGATTATAGATGCTACAAGCATGCTAAAGGAGCTTGTAAACAGTGCTTGAGGAAGCTACCCTTCTTTAGATCTCAGAAACTCTGCAGGAGGCAGCTCTTCCACTACAGATCTTAGAAGCACAGGCTATTTAAGTACAGTATAATTCTAATTAACTACACCATCAATTATGTCAAACAAGGGCACAATCACTGACCTTTTACTAAAGGCAAAGCCATCAAAGCAGGATTTTCTAAACTATGTAAGGGAGGAGGACCAAAGGAAGATCTCACATCACCATCTCTGGAGACTGTGATGGATACAGACATCACAAGAGTGGAGGAACCTGGCTGTTTTCTCTGACGTGTGGTCAAAAGCATGCTCCGTAATGTCAGGCTTCTTCCTCCCAAATCTGCCTGTGTTAGGTAAATTCTGTGCATTCAGAAGTTGAAGAATATCAAGACCAATGTAGTCACTTCTTCCTAAAAAGATTTTTCAATAAATCAGAAAAAATAAGCCAGTTTCATATACAACCCCTTTTTGAATATTCAAATTTTAACTAAGAGCTGCTGTGAGAACCAGAAAAACAAGAGAGAACATCATTTGTTTAAGAAAGAAAAATCAGTAAAAGGCTTTGTTACTACACCTAGTCACATCAGGAATTAATAATATATTTATTACTAGCATACTGTATCTATAAAAATACTGCAGTTAGGCAAATGAAATGTTGAACACTCAAGACTGACAGGTGAATTAAACACTGTTGTGGGACTTTTGCAGACTATTTTGAGATCTATAAAATATAGTGTGCTTTAAAATACTAAAACAATGATACAAGTTTCAATATTTAGTAAATACAGCCTTTTCAAATATAATTTTCAATGTCCAGTTAACATTGTTTAAATGAACAGGCAACTGTTTTGAGGCACCATTTTATTTATAATAATGAATATTTAAAAATCAATGTAAAATAAGTTTTAAAAACTATCAGCAAAGCACCTGAATGGATTAAGTCAAAAAGCACATAATGAATAAATTTCCAGTAAGTTCTACCCTACGATATGTAAAACATGGAGAAGATTATATATAGTGTCTCCATCTATTCTCTCCAAGTGCTGCTCTAAATAAATAAATAAATAAAAACCCAACTAAGAATATAAAGACTTTTAGAAACAGAAATTGGAGAACAAATACTCCTCTTTAAAATCTTATTTTCTGCCTAAATGTGTCTATTTGTCTCCATTAAATATCAAGGGAGCATAACCATTTAACAAGACTACTGTCCAGGCATCTGTAAACCACAAAGGTTTAATAATTTGTCTGTTAAAAATTAACCTCTTTATGTAAACAATAAAATGAACCCAGATCTGAAGATTCACTCTGTTACTCCTAAGCAACTCAGACTTAATCTGGAAAACACCTCAACCCTCTCTTACATATCATAACCAGAATAGGGACACTGGATATAAAATCTATTATGTCTCAATTAAAATACATGGAAATTATTTCAGTGAGAAAGACCGGGTTCAATGTGATGATCTGTTGAACAGAATTGACTGAGGAATTAGTAAAGACATGGAGTAAAATGGAAGAAATAAATCAAATAATGGACAAGTTGAAGTCCTCACTATCCAAAACTGTGGTTGAAGAAATTCATCTCAGCTAACATCAACTATTAGCTGTTAACAAGTTAGTTGTCTAAGCTAATCATCTAGGCTCCCTCTCTAATCATTGTGGAGAAATAGACACCTCTAGGGAATAATCAATCCTATCTATAATATAGTTTAGAATAATATAGTAATATTTAGAATAATATAGATATATAGAATAATATATCTATAATATAGTTTAGAAAACTAGCTATGGACAAGCCTGAGTCTCCTGATTGACTGTAGTGGGAACTGAGATGATTTGCTTAACCTAGATTCCTGTCTTTTAACTGCTAAAGTTAGATAAAATGAACAATATGAGGAAGAGGCAAAGGGCTTAAGCAAACTCTGATGATCTACCTCTTTGTCCTCCTTCCCCTTATTCCCATAAATATGTGCTTTGCCAACTGCCTTATTTAGGTTGTTAAAAAGAGTGGAGAATGTCTTCATTTTCTCTGACAATTTGATATCATCTTATCTTCTGATTTGCCAAAAGCTCATATCGCACAACATACTGCAACTGCTGTTCTGAAATGCTTCGAGTCTTGAAGTGCAAGTGTTATTATTGCAAATAGCTACTGTATGCCTTCCATTTTCAGTAGCACTGGGACTGTATGAGTGTAAGCTTTTTCAGACTCAGGGAAAGTAGTTTTCCTTTGGAAATCTAGACCAAGAGATAAAACAAGCAAAAAAGTACAAATTCTTTAAAAAAAAAATAATTTTTAAAACTTAAGGATGTCTTCAGGCAAGGCAAACTAATAAACAGTTCAATGGTAAGTATTAATTTGTACCAGAGTCTCACAGATAGAGTTCTTTCCAGGAGTCAAAGACCAGATGTGCAGGTATATTACCTATGAACCTGCAAATGTTGAGGAGCAGCATCCTTACAAACAGGACAGATGCTCATTTGGCCTAAATATACGTGACTACACAGACTGTAATGTATGAAATGTGTGTCTGTCAGACACAGTTTGCATGCCACAGTCCTGGGAGAGGTCAGTTAGCACTGCTTAAAGGAAAAGACACTCCGAAAAATATTCTAGAAATGGGCAGCTAATACTTTCTCCAGAACATGATTATGTAGAGAAGAGTAGAAATAAACAAAAGTATTGCAGAGATAGGACCATGTATATAATCTGTAGTTTGGAATGACTATAAACATTAATCTAATTTAACACATTTCTTTAGGCATGGAGGGGATGAGGATTAAGAATCTGTTCATCCACCCATTACTATTGCATGGTCCAGTATATAGTGGAAAAAATTACATAACTGAATGCCACAGAGGCCTCACAGGTTTGCAGTTGTACTTTGCTCTGGTCTCTATTTTGTATGCCATCATCATTCAGTTATTCCTATATATTTGGTGAATTCTTTAAAGCTGGGAGATACTAATAAATCATTAAATATCACTTTATCTTTAATCTCTACATTTTTTTTTCTATTTTATAGTACTGGCTTCCTTTTTCTTGTATGCCCCTAGTTAAAAGTTGGCTCATAAATCCATTTTTCTTCTCTCTGTCACTATAGGGAAAGAAAAAAAAAAAAAAAAAAAGAAGGCAAAAGCTTTGTATTGGTTTTCACTTATAAAGCAAGGACTGTCCAGGAAAACATGCACAACAAATGACATTTTCTAACATGAAACCTGCATTTTGAAGATAATTTTCTTCAGACTTTCCTCTGATGAACTGGACTCTTGTTCTTCAACATCTGAATTTTATTATTTGTGATAATGAGCACTGTTGAGCATGTGGGAAGATTTAGATCAAGTGAGACAGCAAGCTAAACCTGAACCTTGACCTTCTCTTCCAGCCTCCTTCATGATGTGCTACCTAGTAGTTTTTATAAAACAGCTCATTTTTGAAATGACTTTTTTTTTTTCCCCCCATTCAAGAATAATGAAAGAAAAATGAATTTATGTTGTTTCTAGTTTACAGCAAGGTACTTCACACATTTCTATTTATTTTAACTGTCCAGAATACAACAATTACGGTAGCTGTTGTTCATTCCATCACTGAGTATATATGACTTCTACAATGAACTGTAGTGGGTCAAATAGTGGTGACTAATAAGACTAATAAGACTTATTCTATGTTGGAGCTAACAAATCCTTTATCAGTACTTCAACCATTCTGCTTACGTGGCCTCATTGTTAAGATTATGCCTTTCATCTATGGGAACTAATCCCTTTCATATACAATTTTAGCAAGAAGCTTATAAAATGTGTATTAAAGCAGTATTGACTTGTCCAACAATAAAAAGTACAATTAGGCTTCCAACACAGAGCATTACTCATTTGCATAAAAACCTCTCTAACCCATTCCTTTTACTGCAGAATATAACCAAGAGGTTACATTCTGTACCACGCACCAGTAATTTACTGTAAAATCAGTAGATAGCTGTACCTGTGTAATAGTGTTCACTTTCTTTGTGCAAATCTTTTAAAAGTGAATTTACATGCCGAACATATCAATAGGAAATAATATTAAACATCATTATACTGAATGACCAAGTACAATGGGTTCCTTTGATAATATCCCATAATGCAATAACTCAAGACTTACTTATTGAGAGTACCTATCCTGATAGCGTCACGGGTAGGGTCGTGCTGTAGATGCAGTTTTATCATACTTTGCAGTTGCAATAGCTCATTTTCATAATGTACTATTTAAGCAAGAAGCTTATAAGAACTGTAGAAAAGCAATAATGACCAGTCAATGCATAAAAATGTATAAATAGTTAGGCTTCCAACACTAAGCATTTCCATATAAGAAGATTACTTCATATCCCTTTTGCAAAATTTCTCATTTCCACAACCAAATAGGGGCTATTGTCTATTCGCCCTCCAAGTACTACACCTCTTTGTAGCACTACAGGAATTCCTTTTCTGTATGTACTCTGGAATACATTAAATTAGATTTGTAAAGTACATACCAACTAGTAAATAGTAGTAAGATGTGTTTCATATGGGGTTTAGACTCCCTAAAATTAGCTGAAAGAAAATCAGAACAGACTATTTGTCATTAACTGCTTCTGCCTATAGAGAGCATGGAAATTCCTCATGATGAGAGATGATTAGCCTTCTTTTCACTTGCTTAATAAAGAACAGTATTTCCTTACCAAGGTAACACAAGATGACATTGCCTCAGGTCACTGCAGGGCATGTCATATCATGTAACGCAGCACAACCTGATGTAACCTGATCCAACAGGCCATGTGCCTGTTGCCTATTTGTAGAAAATAGTACTTTTTTTCAGCAGAGAGGAGATGTCACCATAGATAACAAAACATTACCTCTACCTTTTAGTCCAAAGTCTCTGTGTTCACAATTAACTTAAGTCCAAATCACAAGAAGTAGGAAAAATTTCTTCTTCAGATATTCAGAGTTGTCTATACTGACAAGGAAATTTCTATAGCCATCTTACAGAGATGCTATCTTTAATCAGAAAGGTTTAGATTACAAAGAGTCTAAATATGCCCTCTAAAATGACACTACTCGTAAAAAAAAACCAAAAACAACCCACAAAAAACCCACAAAACCAAAAAAAACCCAAACAACACCTCAAACCAACCAAAGAAAGAACTGAACTCATCAAGACTTTAAAACCATTAATGACTCCATTTTTACAGACCTTGAGAACACATCTGCCTGTTTCAAGATCAACACAATCCTCCACTATGGTTGCTATGTGGCTGATACTTTTGAGTGTTGAATGATGTCAAATTTTAAAAGAATAACAATGAATTCAGTTACAAATGTTAAATATACATATTTATTCCATTATTAAGCCAAGGAGACACTAACAAAAACTTAGAACTAGTGTGTTACTGATCAAATGATTACATTGCCAATGAACTTCTAAAAATGTCTAATCTGAGGTGTCAGCATAAAGTAATTTTATTTTTAAAAAATCCCATACATCTAAATACCTTAAGGCACTACTTTTGAAACCTTAATGCTCTTGAACTCATTGCTGAAATAAACTCCAAGAGCTAAGGAAAAAAACATTTTTAGAAATCAATTGCAAGAGAATAATAAACTAACACTACTACAAGTTAACAATTAAGAAGCCTAATTAAATCTTAACAGTGTTTGAAAGGTTTGCTGTGCTATGTAAATTAGTATAAATGTTTCTCAGATTCACATGTGATGAAGCACCAAATATAATGTAGAGAAATTCACCCCAAATTTCCCTGGTCTTGCAACCCTCAGGTAAGTAGGTGTTCTATAACTAATTGATTTTTACTACCTCACTCAAAACCAAGTTTTCCATCAAGAGGAAGAGAAAGGGAGGGGAGGGGAGGGGGGGTGTCAGGATGAGACCCTGGCCCCTGCCACGCCCGGGGCG
>JANIJG010013084.1:0-46379 GCA_024611175.1 Megaceryle torquata | reverse complement strand
AAGTGACCATATGCAGGAACAAAAAAAAAAAAATTAATAAACCCACAAAAAACACCCTCCCCAACACCCATAAAACCAGTGTGTTCTAAAAAAACCGGGCCCCCCCCCCCCCCCCCCCGCTTTAATGAAAAAAAAGCCGTGCAAGGGTTGAAAACTGATCTGCTTGCTGTATTTACACATCAGCATGAGATTCTGTGATCTGATGAGATACAGAAGGGAGTTCTGTCTCCCTGTTAGCAGATGTACCTGAAAAAGGATTATTGTCTTTTCAAGATATTCTACTAATGGAGTTATTATTTACAAACACTGCATAACCAGGAATAGTCCTGGCTTAAATAATTATTGATTGTACATAGAACCTTTTTGTCAAGTAACTGTACACCAACTGAAAAATCACAATTTTTTCTCTGTTGATGCTGCTTTTGTATTAAAAGCTCATATATTAATAAAGTAAGCAATACAACAATGGTAGAAAGATAAAATGTGGACATGCTAACAGTATTGCTTTATGTTAAGAACAATGACTGGGGTGAAAAAAAATCACAGTCAGCCCAGTCTGTCATTTGCAATAATTCTATGGCAGGTGAAAACATGCCAGAGTAAGTATTAGATAATAAATGTGCAGTGTCCTTTCTACGGGGGGTCAACAGTCTTCACTGAATCTTTATTGACACAGTACCCACAGATATCACTGGAATCACATTAGGATGAAAACTGAAAATAGTATTCAAATTGCATATAAGATTTCTTTTTTTAAAAAAGTATTCATTGCTTAAAAAAGATCAATGGAAAGATTTTTTGTGACAACTGAATTCTAGACAACCAGAGCTTAAGGACCCAATAATGTTATATGCCTCCATTAATGTTTTCTGCTGAATTATTTTATAGATGTAAATTTCACATTTCAATTACTCATATTGCTCCACACCATCGCCAGCATACTGCCTATATTTAAATTCCCATGGGGTTCTGTGCCCTCAGCATTTTATCTTCAAATATCTGCTGAATTCACTGACTGCCAGTTCTCAGAGGTTGTTAACTTCTCATGTCCACATCTTTTAGCTATTCCTGACTGTATTTTTTTTTTTCTGACATTTTTTGGCTCCTGGTGTCATAACTCAGTGTCAGCTCTCTAGATTTCACTCACTTTCATCAGTCAAGCTTTTAAACAGTCTCTGTCTTCAGCTGCAGTCCTATCATGTACCTGCCTTATTGCAAATGCCATTGATAGGTTGTTTCTTTTCAGTCCTTCAGTGTCCAGATCTCTAGACAGCAGCGATGAAATAATAAGTGCTACTTTCAAAGGTTCTACAGGACCTATAGCTGCCAGAAATGAATCTGCATAACTACAAATGTACCTGTTGAACTAGATTCTGTCCTTTAAAATGCAGAGGTAAAAGTGGGAGGTACAATGTCTCTCAGGCCAAATTTTCTCTCTGTTTCACCCTTGCTCCATAGCAGCAACTATTATGGGAGTTATAACTGCTTGTGAGTGCTGTTTGTTCAGTATGAGAAAATGTGAAGACCAATGGGTCGATAATGCTAATATTGACATGCAATGCAAAAGGCTCCTGGGTGACACCACTTTCTAATTGTTATTTAGTTCACAAATGGTGTTGTCTATCCCACTTGCCTCAATGTTCAAGCCAAGAACTGAAGTGAAGCCAATGCTCTGCCCATTCCTTGTTTCTCTCTGCTCTCACGCCCTAACTCCTTGTCAGTTATGAGGTGGAATATAGTGGTGAACTGCAAAAGTAATTAGCTGTTCCAAGTCAGCTACCCAACTGGAAAATAATCATTGTAAACAATCCACCTGGATACTCTAAAACACTTCTTCAATGAACACCTTCAGTACTTCATGCACAGTTAGCTTTCAATATTTCTAACTTCTTCCTGATCAGTCTCAAAAATTGTACTCTTTTTTTTTAATTTATTCATCCTCTTGAACAGTAATTTAGACATATTAGCTGATGGTGTGGTAATCATAATGAGACTTTGGAATTCCACTCCTGAAAGAAAGTCATGGTGGGATATCCAGGCAAGAGATACCAATAACCAGAGGTAAACATCAAATGCTGTTGTATGTCAGAACTTCCTTATATCATCTTTTGACAGACTTACAAAATATGTTTGGTTCTTGTATTCAGGTGGTTTACATTGAAAAACACTTATACTGTAAGTTATCACTTTCCCCCCCCACCTTGCACTGTGCACCATTAGCGCAATGTCCTGATGACCTTCACATTTCACTAAACACACTATTTCCCATTCACCATTTTCTCCAAAATTTGCCCTGCTGTCATCTGAACACCAGTGAAAATGACATGTATGCTTAAGGTTTTTATTTTAAATGCTCTGGTGAGGAAATCAAGAAATGTTTCTGCTTGTTACTTCAGCAGATCAGTAAGCTCCTGTACTTTAAATGCCACTGACAGCATTCAAGAACTTGAGCCATTATGACATGCTTATTGTCAAATGTGCCCATAGCAACACTCGTGAATGTTATCTGTTTCAGCTCAACTCTTATTTTCTCAATTGACACAAAAAAGCCAATACACCAGTCACAACTGTTCCAATTTTTATATGAGTTGAAGAATGATAATGTTCATCCATTGCCTGTGCCAAGTTGTGATGCACATCATCAACTTGAAATTTCAGGAATAAAGAATATGGTGGTAAGCCTGTGTAATCTCTTCTGCTGCTAAATAAAAATTGATGTCTATTACTTGTTTATTTTTTTCCTTATACTTTTAAAGATAGTTACTGAAGACAGGAGAGGTTAGGGAATACATTAGCAAAACTCTTTTAAAGAAAAGCTACAGCTCTATGCTGCTGGATTTTCTGAAGTTTATATGTTTCACTGTGAGCCTGGATGTCTGTATTTTGTCTGTAGACAGTGGAAAACTATGAAATACTGCTAACAGAATGTACTTCTGGCTGATATAAACCATCCCACATTAGACCAAAACTATGTGGATCAGCATTGCCACTGTTTTTGGCATGCAAGCATGCTCTTCGTATTAAATTTGTTCCTAATGCTTCAGCTATTGAGGCCAAGACACTTTAGCCTTGCAAGGCCTAAACGTCTTGGAATGAGCATAGGCTCCTCCATGTTTATGAGTGTTACAAAAACCAGGAGAGAAGAGACACTTGTTAACATTCTTCCAAATAATAGTTTTGTTATCTGTTCTTTTTCAGTTCTTTTTGGTTTTCATTGTCTGTGTATGACACATATTAAAAAGGGAACAATATTTGTCTTGCACTACAGTTACCTTTATGTCACATTGATAATGTATATGCTTACTTTTTGTCTGGAGAATAACTTTGCAGTGGCAGATGTTGCTTGGCACTTGAGGTTGGGATATCATGTGCCACACAAACCATACATTTATCCTCCTCTGAATATAGGAAAGCACTTAATGAATGTTCTTTTTAACTGAGAAGCTGACTTTCACTTAGGAATCACTACAATTAAAGCAATGCTTGATTCTCAAAGCAGTATACTGACCTGAAACTCAAATGAAATATAAATTCTATAGCACTTTTTAGTCTATACACATCTATGTTTATCTAAATATTTAACTAGTGTGTTATGTCACTTGTGAGTCCAAGCCTGAACTATAGGAAAAAGACTCTTCCCATTCTATCCAAACTGCAACCATGTATTTTACACAGAGTAGTTTTCAGGCCTCTAATGGACAAGTTGTAATGTTGATTCTGGCTGATCATGTGAAACAAAAAACTCTGTCTCTCCTAACAGCCTTCACGTAAGAATGAAACTTTGTTTTGATTTTTTGCAAAGCACATCAGTCACTCAATATTCTGGACATGTACCACAAGCTGGACTTAAAGCGCACATCAAGCATACATCAATAAACCTTAAGTTTCCCAGAGGTGTATTTAATAGACATTCTGTGACTGCTGAGTTAGAAAGTAAGGGAATTCTTGTGATGATTTAGATGGTCAGTCTGCTTTTTCATAAGTCAGGGAGGCAAAAGTTTGCTGAGTAGCAAGGAATTCTGTAAGTTTTAGTGTCTGTCCTTTTCCCTTAACTGTTTGCTACCTCTGAAAGCAGAGGTCAGAAGAACTCTTAATGTGCATTCTGGTACAGTAAATGGTATGGATGCAATCCCTTCAAGAGACATGGAAAACAATTTCTCGGTGAATTGTGGTTTCTGAGAAGTGAAAAGGGAATGAGTGCACTCCCTAATGCACTTGTGGGATTGACTGTAGACACAGGCAGTCTGAGAACGTCAGGGAATTTTTAGGATTTGCAATATGCAATCAAGTGCTTTCCACAGCACTAAGCCTTGGCTTTTATCTTGATGATGCACTATCCTTCAAAACCCCTTAAGAATCAGAAGTCCTTTCCCCTCTCTTACTGCTTAATTTAGATGTTAGTGCAGGGAAAAAAAACCCAACAACCACAACCACCCCCCTTCCCCCTCCCCAAAAAAACAAACCAAAAAAAACCCCCCACAAAAACAACAAACCACATTGCATTGGGAAGTGATGGGAGGAGATCCTTCAGGACTATCTAAACCAGCTTCCATGTTTTCTTCATCTTAATTAGTTTGGAATAATCAATTTTGAGTTTAGGAAGCCGCTATATTTCTTATCTGAATAACATTGCCACTCTTTTTTCTTTTTCTCACCAGTTAAACAGGAAGAGCACAAAGCAAATCTTTAGTCCAACTTTTATCCCAATCTAAACTATAAAGATTTTCCCATTTGTCTTTCACATAAAGTTGTTGCTGTTTTTCCAGTGATTAGATACTGTGACACCCAAGGTTGAAATGCTCTCATCTTTCTTTAATACCTCCAATGTCTACACATATATGTATCAGGTGTTTATTCTAATGGAGAAAGAGAAACCTCTAGGGCACTGTTTATCTGCTCTCTTTTAGATAGCTACATCTGGATGAGTTGAATTTACTCAACAGGTAAAATCACCTAACAGGTTCTTACCTGTTTGTCTACATAAGCTATGGAATGTAAAAAAGCAATCTGAAATGTAGATATTTACAGAGTAAACATCTATGTTTAGCCAGATAGATCAGACCCCAAAATTCTCTCCCTCATTTTCTTTGTATTAAACAGTATAATTTAATTAGTTATTTCCTGCCATTAAGCTGTTTTAATATCAGAAAAAATTTTGTTAAGATGTATGTATTACGATATGGAACAATCAAACAGTGCTTCTACATGAATCATAACTATTTTCTTTCTGTGAAAAAAGTACAAAAATTAAATATGACACCATTGATAGCACTTAATTGAGTAACTACTTCTATGTCCTTCATGCTTTGTTTTATGCAGACTGCTTCTGGGGACTCTCACACTTCTCTGTGTCTAACAGTGGAATATAGACTGGAAGATGCTGAGTAGAGCAGAATGATTATTTATATACCTGCATATACCTTCCTGGCCCTACTCCTGTTTTGCCTTCCTGTTCAGAGCAGGAAGACATTGCTGATTGTGTAGCATGTGATCCTGTGTAATTCCATATCCTTCTTAGCAGAACTGGCATTTACTCTGTTGTTTCCTCTATTAAATGTAAGTATTAGGTTTCATTTGTCTGTTTGTAAAAGTTCTCATCTCTTCACAGTGCCAGTTCTGAGAGTAACTTAGGTACTTAAACAAAACCCAGATCACTACAAATACATTGTTATTTCTGAGACTCTTTAAATGCTTATTTTCATTATTTTTACCCTTTGGTTGTTAATATGTTACTAATATGAAAAATATTGCTGGTATATGATGGCAGTAAATATTTTTAGTGGGGACTGATACAAAAGGATGATTTAAAACCATAATTGGTTAGTAATTTGGTATCAAACCAAGCCTTTTCTTAGGCCTTTGTTTTCATCTGACAACTATTATCACTGTAAGATGATTTAATGGTGCTTTTTTGCCCCTTAATAGTTGCCTTTTATTTTTGTTACATTATTATTTTTTTCTTTATAATTTTGTCTCTACACATTTGTGTTACATTTTTTAATTCTTCCTTAGTAACATGGACTATGTTCGATATTCCCCGTTCTTATGCCTGAATTCTATGAAGGGTGCATCATTTAATCAAACTCATCTCTTGGTATTCTTACTATTTTTTCTCTGTAGTGAGATAATTTTTATTTCTGTAAAGGTATCAGTTATCTTTAATTCTTTTGCTTTTGGTTACCGTCCCCAAAAATATATCCTTCTACTTCTCTAAACTGATGAAACTTTATTCCTTTTTACAGTTTTTCCTGACCTAGAAGTAGTGAAGACTGCTATTTCAACTTAAGTCTTAAAAAAATTACCCTCCACAATGACAGTTTTGAACAGTTCCTCTTTATTAGTTATAATCATATCTAGAAATACGTTCCTCTTATTTATCCATTTCCTATAAGAAAAAAGTATTGTTAAAGCAAGAGTAGCAGACTGTTGCACTCAGTCCAAGGGTTTTTTTTTAGCCTCCATAATGAAGCTTTGCAAGTACTCATATATATGGAGAAAAGCCTGAAAAGAAAGCCAAACATACTGAAAACAGACAACTTTAAGAGAATTAAAAAGAATCCCAGACGCATTCACTATTTAAATTTGAAGAATCTGGAAGGATGTGACACATGGCATTTAAGAGATTCAGTGCCCAGTATTATCAGTAACATACATTAGAAATATGAAGCAACATTTTGTTAGTTCTGAAGCAGGGAGGAAATATTTAAAAAATGGAAAACATTTTTAATATACATTTGTTATTCTAAGAATAAAATCTCAGACAGCTTTTGTTTGTTCATTCTTAAGAGAGTTTAACTAAGTGTTTATGTTTCCATAACAGAACTTTTTTCTCTGTCTTTTCTGGGAGATTATGTAGACTCATCTTAAACAGCATGAAAGCAGAAGTTAAGAGCTTATCTTAAAATGTAATAGGATGATTTTATCTTTGCCAATGTGCAAACAAATACAGAAACTCAATGGATTCCCAAGAAATAGAACACCAACATGACAGATAATCTGTCAAATATTTCTGAAAATGCAATGAAGCAAGCCATGAAACTGTAGTGTTTTTATTGCTAATAAATTCCACATAAGGAAACTCATTAAAAGATCTGTTGTACATCTTGTGAATTTCTGACAGTCTCCTCAGCAGAGTCGGTGAAAACTCATTTCCTCTTGCTGGATCAAGGACACTTCTCACTGAGCTGAGCCACCACCGTGATTCCTCTCTCTGTTCCCTGTAACCCACGCCACCCTCTCCAATTTGTGGACTTCCTGGAGATCCTCTTGGTTTAGTACATTGTCTCCTTCCTTTTTTTCTAATACCTCCTCAGAATATTGCTAAAAATATATTAGAATTGACAGTTTTATAACCTTACCAATATCTCTTTCTATGCACAGAAATCTGAAAGTTTCAGTAGTTGCCTGGGTAGGAACAGTTCTGTAGAAAAGTGGAGTCAGAAGAACAGCAGAGGTTTTGGGAGATTAAAGTTGAAGCAAAGAAAACTAGGGTAACATAAGTGTTCTAGACAGATGATTCTGACTTCTCTCATAACAACCTTCCACTTGAGTAAGAGGGAACAGCTTTTTTCAAAATGGAACGATATAAAGAAGCTCTTCTGCAGAAATATCAAAATATTTTCCTTTCTTCCTGTACAAGATGCTTTTTATTTCAGATTTTCAAAGCACCAGAGAAAGTTATTTAAGTAATGTTACCAGCTATTTAAGGATAAGTAACTAAAATTGAGAGTTCTGAAGTGGCTTGTTATTACATAAAAAGTTAGGGAACAAACAATGAATGAAAGCTTGTTAAAAATGTTATCTCCCTCCCTCTATTCCTTTTGCTTTTCTTTCCCCTATTCCTTCCTCTCTTCCTCTATTATCCATGTGCTCACTTTATGTTAAAGTCTGTGTCTTCCTGTCAGCATGAATCTACCATAATTTAAAAGTGGTAGCAGTAATGCAAGTGAACAAATACTCAACCATCTCATATGGCATAAATGTCAGAAGGAAAATGCTTTGAAAATTGCATGCAACATATAAAATGCAAATGTAATATACAAAGTTGCATGTGGAAAATGAAAATGCTGAGCTCAATTCTTGCCCTTTACGTGCCTTTTACTTTGACTACTACTACTGAAAAACTAAGTCATAAACTCTTCTGAACCTCATCTCATCTCACCTTCACTACACAGATAATGGCGAAGTACTGAGGTAGCTGGTTTCTCTCAGAACTAAGAGAATAAAACTTCATAATAACTTGTATTTTCAGGACTACTTATTCTGCACATGCTCTAGTCTATATTGACTGAAAAAGAATACACTTCTTTCCTCTTTCTCCTGTCATTAATTTCTCTTGACTCTATCAAGAGTTTCTTCTGCAACTAATCACTTGCAATGATGTCATTTTTCTTGTAAAAGAAAAGTGATTTTCTTCTTTTCTGTGCTATTAGCTGGTGTTTCCTCTCACCTCCCTATCTGCTATTATAATTTTCCAAAGTTCTTCATAAATGGTTAGGTCTCTTTGTTTGTTTTCTGAGTAAAAGATGGTCATGAAATATACATTTATAACTTCTGTAGAATTCCCACTGGACTGCCACATTTTCAGTTATATTTTCACTTCATAAAACCTGATGTTTTACACTTATTTATTTTTAATATCCTTGGCACCTACTCAGATCAAACTTGGTTGTGTTTTTTTTACCTTAGCCAGAGCAGTTCAACCATTGCAAAAAGTAATGCATGTTAAAAAATCTGGAGATCTTAGTCCTTAACAGCTTTAATATTCTGTGGTTTGGAAGAAGGCTTAGAATTGGCAGAGGGGCTGCCATGTGTCAGAAGAGTGCTTTTTATACTCAACATGAAAATCTGCTTTGATGTCTCTTCTGAAAAATTGCCAGTGCAGGAATCATTGATGGTAATTAGAAGCAACCTTCAATGATTCTGTCCTCCCAGACAGAGCTTGACTCAACCATAAAATACCATCTCCAATGGCATGTTCTTTCTATCACAAAGTTACAGCAGAAGAAGAAAGATTTTGGCCAACATCAGCCACAGGCAGTGAGTGGGAAGTGAGCTAGGCATATTTGTGGCTGTCTCTCATGATCAGTATAAAGGATCATCTTGAAGGAGAGAGACATCAAAATAGGATATAGAAAGGACAAAAGCCAGAATATAAGGAAAGAAAGTAATCAACTTAGCAAGACCATTAAGGCTGCGGCTCCAGAAAATGAGAGAAATTGTGGACAACAGTTCTGAGCCTGGCAGCAAACCATGGGGTGGATAAACAGACAGGTAAGGGGGATTTCCATGGACAAAGGCAAGAAGGAGCGCAGACGGTCTGTTAAAGCATACAGGGTAATATCAGGAAGCTGGAACTGTTTGAACAGATCAGTTGCATTACAAACTTCTGAAAGGAAGAGGGTAGAAAAGAGAAAAAGACCATAAGAGAGAGACATTAATGAGCAAAAAACTCATTCATGAGACTAACTGATGCTTATTTGGCTCCCTGCATACTGGAACAGTAGGCACAGACTCCTTTCTGCAGGAACCTCATCATCCCTGTATCTTGCATAGAATCTCCAGACACTTACTTGAGAGCAGTGGATTACATTTGGCATTAAGATAGTCAAACATTAGTTTTTGCAATGATCTTTCTCCAGCCTTCCCACTTGAACAACTGTCTATTTTCCTTTTTCCTGTATTCACATCCTCCACATCAGTGCAACCATCTGGCAAGTTGGAAAGCCAGTCTATTGTAATGGACAAATATGGATTCATTATGAATTCAGAACAGAGTGCTTGTTCTGGGGCTAATAGATCTAAGTTCACCCTGTTTGGTATGTCAGGAAGAAAAGGCAGAGTCAAAGTCGTAGGACAATCTATACATAGCCCTTATATGAACTCTCTGTAAATGATTTTGTGCTGTGTGAAAAATAAAATCTCTATGTTTGATGAGAAGTCATTATCTGAGCAAAAATAATTACAGCATGATAACTCAAAGCTTCATTGCTTTCCAAGCCCAGAAAATATTGACCAAATTTAAACAGAAGCTCATAATTAAGTGTTCTGTTCTGAAGATGTGGCCCTCGGTGTCTTAGTACTTATGAACAGGATCCACAGCACACATTAGATCAAAGAGAAAGATGCTTATGCCAACCAGCTGGAGCTGTGAAAAAAAAAAAAAAAAAAAAAAAAAGAGAGAGAAAATTTGCCTAAAAATCAGGTTTTCTCTTTGATATGGCCCACTTACAACCCTTTCTGAAAGGCACACCTCTAACTCCCAGCTCCCTGCCCTCACAGCAAGTAGCTTTCTCTTTGACTTTTAAAAATTTCTTAAGAAAGGCAGTAGCCCTAATGAAAATATCCTGTTGGATGGAGCTAGTCCTGAGGCTGTCAGCTGACCTGCCTATTATGTCTCCAGGATAAGTTCACTCCCTCCTTGAACATAGCTTGAAATTAATTATTTCGTATAACAATTGTTTCTAGAGAGGCCTTTTGAAAAAATACAGTTAATAAATTTTAAATTTTAAATGTGTTTTTTTTCCTTGACTTGAAGATGGCTGGCTAGAGTATCATTAGATCTTGAAAACAAACCAACCAACCAACCAACCAACCAACCCTAACCTAATCTGGACACAGAATGAGAGAATCACAGAATTTCCTAGATTGGAAAAGACCTTTAAGATTATCTAGTCCAATCATTAACCTAACACTAAGAAGACCTTGACTGAACCATATTCCTCAGTACTATGTCTAGATGACTCTTAAATACCTCCAGGGATGAGGACTCAACCAATTCCTTGGGCAAGCCATTCCAATGCCTGAAAACTCATTCAGTAAAGAAATTCTTCCTCATATCTAATCTAAACTTCCCTTGGTGCATTTTAAGGCTATTTCCTCTTGTTCTATCACTTTTTACCTGGGAGAACATACTGAGCCCCACCTCACTACAGCTTCCTTTCGGGTAGTTGTACAAAGTGAGAAGGTCTCCCCTCAGCCTCCTTTTCTCCTGGCTAAGCAACCACAACTTTCAAGGCCAGGCTGGATGAGGCCTTGAGCAACCTAGTCTAGTTGAGAGGCATCCCTGCCCATGGTGGGGAAGTTGGATTAGATGATCTCTAAGGTCCCTTCCAGCCTAAGGCATTCTATGATTAATAAAGGTATTAAACAGAACTGGTCCCAGTACTGAGCCATAGGGGATATTTTCTTCCTGCATAGCTTCAGTACATCTTTGTAGTCACTGTGTGTGGCCTGCCCCTTAGAGAACAGTAGGGAAAGTTTCCCCTGAAACAGCCAATTTAAACTCTTATGCAGGTGTGAAAATTAGAGGTTATAATTGAAAATGTTTTGCATCCTTAACTATTGTGTTTGTTACATGGAACAAATGTGTTAAGATAATGTATTGTGATTTGGTATATTTTATTGAACTATTAGGTAGTTCAACTAATCCCTGCAGTTCTAACGTGAAGAATCTCCACATAAGAAAGCAGAAAAAGATCCTTATGTTTTCATATTCTTTTAATTTTTAGGTTTATATTTTTAGGAAAGAAATTCCATATTCAACAGAACTTCAGTTCATATAATGAATCTAATAGGAAAAAGTGATTATTGTATTATTTTGAACATTATGAAAAACTGAACTCTAAGAATAAATCACCAATAAACATTCAGCTGTTTTAACAAAACCAAAATCTGTTCTGATTAGTAATTTTCTGTTTCTGATTTATTACATCTTTCCAGGCAAAGTATGGTGATCAGAATTTAACAGTATTTTAAAACCTCTACTACATCTATAGCCAGCAAAATTATTTTCTTTCTCTTTAAAGTGATGTCATTAGAAATACTATTTCTACAAATAGAACTAGGTATGCCTCTTCTGCAATTCTTCTTTCTTTGGTACCATAAGACTCTTGTTAAATAATGTCATTGTTTAGTAGCACAGTTTTGAACAATGTCTTTTGAAACCTAGAAAGTTATAGTTATTACCCGGCCAGGAAGAGCTTCCTCATACCAATGTGACATAGACTGTAGCCTGAACAACTTGTTTCTGCAGTGTTGTTGTTGCTATGGGAACAGATGTGAAATGCTTACTGCTGTACTATAACACAATTAAGCATATTATGGCCTCTTTAATTACATTCTTTAGGAGTCACCAGAAACAAAGGGAGTGTATCAGTCTGGATGCACTCTCACTTACTTTCAAATGACAATTTTGAATTATTACTGCAGGATATTCTTTCACCTATTTTAACTGCTTCTTTCTCTAAAGTTCTCACACCAAAAGTGAAAAAATATTTCTGTTTCCTAAAGATATCTAACAAGTTACTGCATTTAAAAGATGGAAAGACAAAAAAATGTGTTTAGGGGATTTCTGAGGCAGTAGATCATGTTTAGTAGGTCTTGGCAATTCCAAGCTATTAACAGTTGGAAATTCTTGAATGAGAACATGCCAGATCCTCCTACATCATGGATTTACATATTCTTCTTTTTAAATAGCTGGGATAAACTGATAATAAATGTAAATGTAATTATTTCTTATAATGTTGATTCTATCTCCTTTATTTGTAGTTTGTATTATAAAATATCTGCTTTTCTTTTTTTTTTTTTCTCCTCCTAATACTGACTTTCTTTTCCAGTTTATATAATACCTAATGAGTTACTGAGCTGTTGTCTTCAAAAGAAAGCTGTATTTTTTTTTTTCAGGGAAGAGGAAAATAACAAAAAAAAAATAAAAAACCCAAACCCCATCATTTGATAAAGAGAACCATAGCTTGTGAAGAGACAAAAAAAAAAAAAAAAAAAAAAAAAAAAGAGGGAAATTTCCAAGGCTCCACTAAGTCTAAATTATTGTACTATGCTTTAGGTAGTGTTAAACTCTCACTGTCTCATACATAATTCTGTATGAGACAGAATCTGTTCCTTTTGGTAGCTCTTCCCACAGTCCACAAATGAAACCCACTAGAAGTGATACTGTGCTATACTGTACTAACTACAACTTCAGAACAAACTTGTATTTTTAGCAAATTCCTCATTGAGTTTTGTTAGTTCAATTGAAATTCAAATCCCATTTGAAACACAAAAATCTGTTTTGGAAATATCCTGAAAACATAAAGATTTGTTATACTTAATAAATAGGAATACAGTATTTTCCAGAGCTCAGGTGAAAACACTCTCTGTCTATTACAATCTGCATCCCTGAATTATGCCAGAAAATGTAAAGGAAAGTGGTTAATTCAATAATGTGAAAATTTTGACGCCTTGCTCATGGATACAACTCTCACAATCACCATGTAAAGTCACCATATAAAGCTGCCCCAAGCTGAAGGTCACTGCTAGCTTTGCACACCAAGACATTAGGATAGTATGACAGTGTGCTAGGTCTTTACACACTAGATGGGGTTGTCTTGGATGGAACACCTAAGCTTGAGCCTTTGCTTAACACACGGTATTCTCTTCATTATTTGAACCATGCCCATCTCATCCATAGTATACTACTCTGCTACCTCAAATACCCCCAAATACCACTATTTGAAAGAAGCCTGCTTTACTATTACCCCCTTGAGTTCCATACTCATAATTTATGCACAATTTACATTAGCAATAGACATAAGACCCTCTGCAATTTGCTTGTACCCTGAAGATGACTGAAAAAAAAAAAAAGAATAAATCCAAAGGTTTCGTTATTCATCATCTCCCATGGTCTAGGTGAAAACAGGAAAGAAGTACAGTATCAGCAGGATCTCTGATTCCTGCTGAATGGAGATAATAAAATAAAATACATGAATTCTTCCATCTGAAGACAGGCTTTCAGTTTTGAAAGCCTGTATTGAACTGGGGCATTCATTCATGAGGAATACTAAATAGTGCAGCCAACAAGAGGACCTTTTAGGGGCAGAAGAGCAAGGAATATCAGGAATGAAGACTTTGAACTGATAATACAGAAATAGCTGAACTGTCAAGCGACAGTTTGTGGAGATCAGAGGTAAGTCAGGGACAGTAGATTTAGAGAGCTGCCAAAAAGTGGAAATACCTGAGAAACAAAACCAGTTGTGTTGTGATCCAAACACCATGCCTTTTTTATGTTCAAATAATGATCACTGTTTTTCAAAATATTATTACTAGACCATTACTATTACCATCATCACTGTTATTGATCATTATCATTTAAAAATGCCTGTGTGCTCCTCTGTCCCTGAAACCTGTCTGAGGCCTGGACTGTTTGCAGCAGGAGCAGTCAGCTGAACTGACATGTCACATTCACTGGATGAGCTAACAAAAGCCAGGTAGAAGCTGTGGCCACAGAGCTTTATCAGTAAAGAAAGGCCTTCTCCAGATTTTGAGGATGTTCCATGGCAAAAGCCATCCTGTCTTTCTCTCTCATACACATGCCAGTGTTGTTAACACCAGGCTTCTTTCTGTTCTGCAGCCTGGTGAAGCAAGAGCAATACTATAGTCCCTTCTGGCTTAGCTATTTCACTCAGTAGAAAATGACTGCATGTTCAGTATTCAATATTTAAGCATGAATTCACAGGCTAGTGAATAGGGAAAGAATCTTTGATTATCTGCTCTACTGAATACTTAATATAGAGTAGCGATCATTTACTGGCATCTAGTCTCTTCAAAGGAGTATGCTGTACACTGGAAGGAAGTTGTTTATGTTTTCTGGTCCAACAAAAATGTATTTATTTCATAGGAAAAAAAGTAGTGATGGAAAAATATTTCCTTATAAGCTATTGCTGTATTGTGTGGAAGTTTTGAGGGAACAGGTGAGAAAAAGGAGGACAGAAAACCAAATTAGTATTCTTCTAGCCACTTTTTGTCAGAGGTGTTGGAATAAGCAGTCACTATCAAGAGCCATTGTACAGAAATAGTATCCTGTAATGGGGGCTGAACTCTCTGGGTTCAAACCCTGTTTTCATTGTGTCTTATTAGGTACTTCTATGTCTCCTTTTGCTACCTGCTGTATTTTATGGATCTTAAAATCATAACTGAACTCCTGCTTTTGATATTTACATTAATTCTTTGCATCTAGTTTTCTTCAGGCATTTACTGGAAGCCTAAGAACTAGAGCTGGGATGTGGGATTCCACCACGAATCAAAATGCCTTCAAGAGTGAGTACAATGTTACCCATTGCAATGCTTAAATCTTTTCATGGATCTAATTCTAAATTACTACTGCTCCAAAGAAAGAGTATAATTCACAGTAAAATGGGAAGATGTGAGATGAGGAAGATATTTTATTGCACTTTCCTGGTTCATCTGTAAAATACAAGGGTCAAAAATATCTAGATCTGTCTCTAAGCACTATGAAAAATAAAGGAGACTAGTCTCAGACTTTTCCCCCCATCAGGTAATTTTATCTCCCTGGACTAAAGTGTTGGCCGCCTTCTGTAATTCAAGACTTCAGTCCAAGTATGCACTTGCTTTCTGTATGTACACTTCAGATTACACCTGTTGATCCATCTGTGGACATTTTTTCACAGTTCTGGTTGTGGATATCTAGAATTATGAGCAAGATCAATGCAGGGGATGTGGTGAAAAGTAAAAATAGTCTTTGTTCTTAAAACCATTACATTCTACATTATCAAACCATAAAATAAATTTCAGATTTGGAGACAAATGTATTTTTATAGATTCTAAAAGTACATAAATGGGATGAGGAATCTCCGATTATATCATCTAATTGGAATCAGGTCCACTTCTATGAATGGTATGACACAGTATACTACATGACTTCTTCCTAAAAATAATTTGAAGCATCATTTGTTATCTCCTTACTGGTTTTATATCTTTATATGGGATAACATGACCTCTTGTATATACTTGAGTGGATCTTTTACTGCTTTTTACAAATAAGAGATTTATTTTTATCAAAAGGAAGATTTGGGTTTGTGGATATGCTTCTCTGTTTATACAGGCAGGTGTGTCTAATGGGTCAATCTAGCTGCAGCACTAACTTTGGCTCTGAATCTAGAAGAAAGCCCACACCCTTCAACTGTTTCGGTTTAAGGCATTCAAACACCAATGGATATTATTCAAAAGAGATGTTATTTATATTTCTAGTATAAAGAACATGATCAATTTGGGAAACCATAACAAGAAAATGGATGTATTCTGTCACCAGCCATTATTGATTACTTTTATTTTAGTGAAAAAAATGTTTAGCTATTGTGATACTTCAAATAAAATGGACAGCCAATACTGATGTAAAATAGAACAATGGCATTTATCCAGTTTTCTTTTCCATTTTCTTTCTTTCTTCCTTTTTTTTTTTTTTTTCTGCTACAGTTGAAGAAGTTAATGAGGCTATAAAATTCAGAACACAATAATTTCTTTCGTGCAGAAGCTTTGTTTGTTTCCTTGCTAACAGCTCACATAATTTCACATCTGGGTTTTATTTTCTATTTAAAATAATTATGTAGAAATTAATTTATATAGCCATATCAATGGAGAAATCTAAGGTAAATATTTTGATTTGCATATTGTATGCTCATGTTTTTTAAATATCCATTTATCTTCTTATTGTCACTGCAGTGAATCTAAAATCCATATTACAAACTTCAGTGTTAAACACCATCCTCAGAATCTGCTTGCTGTAAGATCATTAGGTTGTGACTATGAAGAGATCAGTTGCCACTTCTGTTGTTAGTACACAAATACTCTGATCAACCACATACTTAGAAAGCATGTGAAACTCTTCACTGCTCTTAACTTGTATATATGCTTCATTTCTCCATCACAACTGACATATGCAAAGAAAAGGAAAAGGAAGAAACGATCTGCTGGAGACTCAGGAGGAAAGCACTAGAAAAGACACATTCTTTCCTGCACTTCAGTAGATATAATTTTCATTTAATTTTATTGCTGATCATGCTCTGTGTTATCACTGTGCCAATGTCACATTTTCTACATGTGTTACTATTTTTTAGCTTTTTTCTAAAGAACATTTTTAGTTTAACACCATAAACATTTAATTAAAAATAAGTAATCGTTGATCAATTGCAAAACCAGACTTATTTCCAGGGTGAAAACACAAAAAGAAAAACTGTAAGGCATAATGGCATTATCCTGCTGTCAGAAGAAGACAAGATGAGGAAGAGGAGGAGTTTATGATTTTCCTGGTATGATCTTGCTTGGAGCCTGTCATGGCTGGGGCAATTCCAGGGAGGGCAGAGCTGCTGGCCAAGATTGAACTGGGACTGCTGCGAGTGACCAAGGAGACATTCACTAGAAGGGACAATCAATGACTCTGGGTTTACAGGTGTCTTAAGGTTGACTAGCAACACAGACATACTTCTGAAGAGTGATTTTCAGCAGGAGGCTGTAAGTAACTCAACTCAAAAAGAGCCCTAGCAAAGAAGAGTAGCGTATCTCTTTGACATTCCCAAAAAGTAACTTGTGAGCGAGACCTGAGTGAAACAGGTCTTTGAAGACACCCTGCCCCAAGTGAAGAATCCATAATTCTGTTCTTCCAAAACTCATTACTTTAAATACATGATGTGGTAATTATGACAAGAGGCATGACAGAAAATATGGTCTCTCTATTAAAATGTCCATGAGTGGCTGGCTGTCTTCTAGCCAAGCTGGAGTTACCTACAGTTTTTACAACAGAATTAATTATCCTCAGCTTCCTTTGTACTCAGCAAAGAGGAATTCCTGCTTCTAAGCTGATATTCACCTCACCCTACATCGGACATGCAAAACATGTCCTAACTTAGGACCCTAGAAATGTTTACTTATATGCACTGACTGCCTCAAATGTAAAAGTGTATGTGGTGTCTGAGGTAGCCTTGTCTTTGATGATCTGAACACATACTTCAGTGTTGATTTAATATGTATATTTTCATATGAACTCTAGTTTGCGAAGAATGCTTACCTACATATTCAAATTAATTAAATCCTATGCAAGTGTCTAACTAATGTTTAAGTACGCTAATCACAACAACTACTTGATCATCATTCCTATTTATCCACTACAGCTTTGTTTATTTCTTTCTTAGCTTCAGATACTCACTGCAGAAACTCACTCACTTTATTGCTCAGTTGCTTTCATGTGTCCTCCCTGGAAGCCTCCTGACTGCACGTTGCATGCAGATGCTTTCGTTCTTATCTCGCATTCCGTTCCTACTTCTTCCTTGACTCTTCATCTCTCCTTGGGTTTTTTGGATGAATTGACAGCTGTTGCTTGATCTAAGGCAAAACAGACACTTGTGAATACATCTCATTCTTAATCTTTACAAGTTACACAACCAAGACAAATGTTTCTAGTGCATGAAACTCGAGCAGTGAAAGTAAATAGATGTACCCCACAGGGAATCACAAAAAGAGTGGAGGTGACAATATGATTATATAAGTTTTATGTAAAATGTGATTCGGCTACCATTAGCATATAGCAATAAATTGATGCAAGTGTGGGAACTAACAGATTAATATTTTTTTCTACATCATCTTCAGTACTATCAGATGTTCTGGAAAACAATTAAAAAAGGGAAATAATCCCCCAGTAAAATTGACCAATTTTACAGTGTCCTTTTTGTTGCAAAAAAATATTATCCTGAAGAGAGAATTTTTATGTCAACTTTCAGTCTGTCCAAGTGAAAGTTTTACTGATTTATTATAAGACCCTGAAATGAGGGAATTAAAACGTAAAACATGATGGGATCCTTAGCTATAGAGGTACAAATGATAGTAGTTTAATAAGTCAAGACATTTTACAATTTTGGACTAACAAAATCAAGTAGATATTGTGGAGGTCCCTATGGAACAGGTGAAAACTCAGATAGCAATTAATGTTTGCAACTTAAAATAAGGTTTCCTAGTGCTGTGATATGAAATAGAGAAAGTAATTAAATTTGTAAATAGTATATTTCTAAACATTTTAAGACTCTTCAGAATGAAAACCGACTTAGGTTTTTAATCAGACCATTCATTTGCTTAGCCTAAGAAGAAGTCCTTATGACGATGAATATAACACTAGCAATTGAAATTAAAGATTTTCATATCTCAAGGGAATGGCTTATTTCTCTACTTCAGCTTTAACATCCTACAAAATCTTCTTGCTTATTTAGGAAATGCTGGTTCTTGATGCTTATCTCATTGGATAGATTAAGGTTTAGTAGCGATGATACAGATTAAGTGCATTTAAAGCTTCTGAAAGCATATGCTTCTAGAACACTTTTAATGAAAGTAATTAATGTATTTATAAGTTGTCTATAAAAACTGTTGAAGACTATTTGCTACTGAGATTTATTACTACCTCATTTAGTTTAACATGTAAAATTCTAGTGTAAAACATGATGCATCATATCAATGGATGTGCAAAACATATATACAGTATTTTACATTTCAGTGTAGTCAGTTAAAAAGTAGACTATGTAGTGTACTAAGTTGGTCTTCACCCCAAGAACCTCATTTTAAATCTGCAAGCAGTCAAAAGTCCTGTAGCCTAAGCTATCTTTATAGCCTTTTTGCAGTTCTCAGTCTTGTCATCCTCAAGAAAGAATCCAGACTCTGAATCACGGAAACTTAAAAGCACTGTGTCCTCACTGTATCATGAAAGGAGACAAACTGAAAGACTGGCATTAGAAAAATGGGTGTTCCACTGCTCACATTTTACCTTTTCTCAGGACAACCTAAAAATGTTTGTGTCCTCAGTAGCTAAACTGTGAGTTTTAACTACTATATTAACAAATTCCCATTCACTAGTATCTTGCTGTTGTTAAACTGACAAACACAGATCATACAGGCTCCTTTCTCTCTCTTCACTATATTAATTTTATGGATAGTGTGACCTTCCTAAACCAGAAAGTCAGAATAGAAAGCAGTAAAGAAAAAGTACTAACCTCAAAGCTGGGCTGCTAGACTTCTGCCTGGGAAATTCTGTGCAGAAATATTAGTATGCTGTCTGTGAAACCAGGAAAACTGATGCAGGTCTAAAAAAAAAAGTGAATAGATACATTTATTCTGAAGTGATGTTTTGTTAATTATATATGCAAATTATTTGGATGATTTGTTAACAAAGGAGGATTAATGATTACAATGAGATACTGTTTTTTGGAGTGCTGCTGTGTTTCCTACCTATTTTCTTCTATTCTGTATATTGTCTGAATATGGTGTCAGATTTTTCCCAAGATACTATTAGAGAGACCTGTGACATTAGAACCTTCTCCATCCAAATAAACTTTCTACAGCTTTAGCTACACCTAAGTTCAGCCAAATGTTTCTATGAGTGTGGTAATTAGCATAATTTAGGGCTCATAGACAACAGTGTTAGCATGTGAACTTTTGTTAACCTTATAAAGAGTTGTTCCACTATAGGAATAGAGGACCATAAGTATAAACAATATGGGCAAGTCATGAAGGTGTGGAGAACCCTGATGGCACCCAGCTTACAGTCATGGAGAGACTGTGTCTTCTTTCCTGTAGGGCAGGGAAGTAATGAAATTTGTAAAATGGCATAGATTAATGATTAAAGTGTGTTGGTACCCAAGCCCATTTTATTCTCATCCCTGTCATTTGGTTTTGCATGGCAAAAGAGACTCCACATGGATTAACGAGTGATTACTTGTTTAGTTATATCATCAGTCCTTTTGCTTTTTTTTCAACATGTTTCTATGTAGTTGATTTCTTCTTCATGCTGAATTTTCTTTTTAACAGTTACAATAATTGTTATGTTTGACAAGTAAGTAAATGTTTTCAGTGTCATGAAGCAATGTGTCTATATGAAAGGAGAGGAATATCTTGTTTCCTCCTCCTTAGGCCTTTAAGGGCTAGACAGTCAACCTAACCTTATCTCTAGTGAACAGCTAAGTAATTTCAACATTTCTGGAAAGCATAAATAATAATATTCAAAGGTATGTTTTACTCCACCCACCTGCAATGTGGAAAATAGAGGGAGATAGTATATATGCATCAGATCTCAGAGAATTGAAGGCTGCAGAACTAAAAGCTGTATCTTTGGCAAAGTAATGAAACAGTTTGTGGCTTTTGGGGCATCTGCGTAAGTTAAAAGTGCGATTTAAGCATGTTTTCCTAGCTGAGTATATGTTTTTATTGTTCTGTGTAGCACTGACTGTATTATCTGGGCAACAGAGAAGTCACCACAGAGATTTCCTCCTTCAGACACTGCAGAGTGGTCAAAAGGGAAAGGTCAGCAGTTAATGAAGTTTTGCCTGATCTCATGTACAAACTTAATTTCCTTTAACAGTTCTCCTTTGAATTTCTGATAGCTGCATGCCCATATTAAGCACCTATCTGCACAAGCAACAGACTCATTCACTGATTTTACATAGATATAATATAAAATGTTTGGATAACTTCCTCTATATTATATGTAAGAGACACTTGCTTCAGGGGAGAAATCCTATTCTGTCTCTGACATTCTGTACATAGTCAGTGAAAATAAATAAGAGTTTCACTTCTGTATGAGTCAGTTTTAAATTTTCCATAATCATTAAATTCAAGCATGCTGTTCTTTTATGGAACCACAAAGGATGATCTTTATTATAGTATTTTAAATCTTCATTCAAACATGCTAATTCTAAGCTTTTCATGAATACTGTATTATGTATTGAAAATGGTTCAGAAAGAATGTGTTGTCTCTCTACTGCTTCGACTATGCATAAAATGCATTTTAAAGGAAGACTCTCCTAAGAATTAAAGCTCACAAAAAAAAAAAATAACTGATTTGAACATGGTTTGAAAAAAAAATATGATGTTACATTCATGCATATACAGTTTTTTCCTCTGTAAATCATGATGCAGTTTCTGGTTTAGATATAAACATACTGTGTTCATGGACATTACACATTTTAAAACTATAGTTCCTACTTTACTGCTGTAGTTGTCAGTGCATGGCACAAACATTTTTAGAAAAGCTAATAATTTAAAATAAAAATTCTATACACAGACTTATAATCAGCCAGTCAATAAATATGCATCTTACATTTCCTTGTTATTGCAGCAAGAAAGAGAAATAAAGGACAAAGACAACCACAATCAATAGCTAATTTCACTAAGAAGAATAGACAGTAGTCTGGTATCTGTATGGCTATGTGGTGTGCTCGCTTTCAATGAATCACCACATTGGAATTTTTCATATAACAATTGGCTGAACACACTAAGTTAGTAAAAAGAGAAGTATGGGAGAGTTAAATTTATTTTGGAACTCAGCATACATGATGAAATATGTAAATACCACAACTTACAAAGAGAAGGTTAGAAATACACAAAATAACATAGGGCCTCAAGAAAAAGCTTCAAAAATGTCTGCTATAAAGACAGTTGCAAGATGTTGAGGCCTGTAATTTCTTGCTTTGGTAGGTTATGATGTAACAGATTCATATAACCATCAGTACATTCAATCAAACAACAATGCTAATGAAGAAAATGTTGTGTATATAAACATTATTTTAATATAGTTCTTAGGTTGTTATTTAGATCTTCATAAAACATTTTTACATTCTGATACTATAAGTCCAAACTCCTCATAGTGTCCTGCAGAACATAGAAGAGAAATATATGCAGATGTCCTCATTTTATTAAAACGGAAGTAGCTTATTTTACTAATGTACATTCTCAGGTTATATATATTTACAATAACAACTGTGCTAAAGAGGCATACAGACAAAGATCAGAAATTCATGAACATTACAAACATAGTGATTGATTCTCTACCCAGACCAGTTTTACAATGAATATAAATTGAGAAAAACACAAAGAAGTAGGCTAGCAGGAGGTCTCAAATGCAGGTGAAATTATAAATAAATACTGAGGTTTCAAAAAGTCCATTTTCTCATTCTCACTCTGAAATAGATCTATTGGAAATACAGATAACAATTGCAGTTCTCAGTCAAAAATCTCTGCTCAGAGCTTTTATTGATCCAAAATGGTAGAGTGTTCTTTGAAGGCTAAAAAGGCATTGAAAAGTTGTACTTCAGCTAAAATTAAGCAAGCTGATTTGTTTATTTATCATGTGTCTGAGGCATAACATTAACCACTCTGATGTAGTGATTAAAACCAAATAAATTAAATTGTTTTTTATGCCCAGAAGACTAACAGTCAAAAAGGCAAATCCACAAACAGAACCCAAGTTCTGGATAAGTTCTAAAAGGAAAGAGTTAATGAAAATATTCCCAGAAAACCAAGAAGCAAGTTTTGGCATTGTCGCCTGCCCCATCAGCTTGACACACGTCATATACTGAGCCTGGAGTCAAGGGTGTGTAAAGCAACTCAATGCACTAAAGCTCCTGTCACGGTGCTGGGCACACATTCAGATATCCTGCAGACACAGGCCACTTATATACCAGCAAATTAAATATGCCTGAGAATACCAAAGGCACTGAGATCATTCACAGAACAGCTGGCATCTACACTAAGAAACTGCCAAGACTGGGTAGCTGAAGGCACACTGTCCACGGTATTCTCCCGAGCTGCTCTGACTGACAGACCACGGCAGGAAGTTGTTGAGGGACATCAGTAGTTGAAACACGGCAAGATTTTTTTAGAGAGTATGCTGAGGATTGCCTAGCAAAAGCTATCATGTTCCAATGCCCCAAATAATATCAAAACGTACTAGGACTGACTAGTATAGATGCATCCAGGCACACTGACATAGGCAGTATTGCATAGACACAGGATCTTGAAGTCCTTAACTGTAAGACCTGAGCTGGGAGCCAGTCCGAACTCCTAAAATTGCTTCTTCCCACTTCCATGTCATAGCAGTCTACCTTTCCTGTTGTGTCAGATAAACTACTTGAGAGATTTTGCTTTGAACTCATCATAAACCAGATCCAGATTACAAACAAAGGAATATTTTTTTATTTCACTTGTATTTCAGGATTGCTTGTAATCAAGATCAATACAGTAGTGTGAACTAAGTCATGGATATGACTGGGGCTACAAACTGTCCTGTAATACAAATGAGCAACAAGCCATAGGATCAAACAGCAAGGGGTGGTGAGGCAGAAATGCCATAAACCTGTTACTGCCAAAGCTTCTGCATTGTGAAACTGTGGCCTTTATAAGCTTTTGAGTACACCTCATGCAAGAGAAAGCTATTAAATTAGAATGCTGCCATCTTTTCACCCTCACCCGGTCTAGTCTCATTGAAACTAGTAGGAGCACTTGCACAATCATGTACAACTGCTGAAAGGCCCTTCAGGAAAATGTTTGAGAAAATTTCTACTGTGTCATTTGAAAAACAGTACCTCACTATAACACTGAGGATATCTGAAACATCTGCTGTCACATTAAAAGTGAATATAAATTTATTTCATGAAAACTCCAGTTTGAACAGGGGAACAAATACTGCTGGCCAGCAGTAAATGGTGAACAATACTTGTCTTTCAAGTTTGGAATCGAGTCCACAATTTGGCTTCCTGTACATACACTCAACATGATTCAGTGGTTTTTTGTTTGGTTGGTTTTGGTTTTGTTCATTCTTTTTTGTTTGGTTTTGTTGTTGCTTTGTTTGTTTTTTTGTTGTTTCTGGATATGCCATTCCATCTATTTACAATATCTTCTCCATATCATTGCTATCAGTGATTTTTGTACTTCTACTTATTTTTCCAATGTCACAAATGGAAATGTTAACTAACATTGTTGCCATGAACAATACCAGAAACTTCCACTGGCAATTTCCCTCTAACTTGCTGTGTTTGTGCCTGCTCTTTAGCAAGTACCTGATCACTTTACTCTTCTTCCACCACTATTTACCTTCTGCTGCTAAACTAATGTTTTTCCAAGTGATATCATTTCAGATGACTTACTGAAGCATGAGCATATAAATTCCAGAAGAATAGCTATGTAATGGACTTGCTATACAGTAAGTATAGTAAGTAAACTTAAAATAAACTTACTTTATTTCCTTTATCTGGAAAATTATTTAGTTTTATATTAAAAGATATAAGCCTAATCTGGCACTGTTTCCTTTTGGAAAACCCAGTTAACATTTATAATTTGGAGTTTTGTATATAGGACAAATCAATAGTTAATCTCACTATCTGTGCAAAGGAAAGATGTGATGGCATTACAGTTGTCTAGACAGCAACTCAGTTCTGGCTAGAGAACTGGAACAGAAAAAAACAGTCATAGAAAACAAAGGGGAGGAAGAGACCAATGTCTTTATTTTTTCAGTAATTCTACACTTGATAAATAACCTTTCTTATTTAGTAGATAATTGTAATCTTATAAGCATCTCATGCTTCACATGCCAACTGAAGGCAAGAAATGAAGAAAAATTAACAAGACAAATGTTTCTTTCATAAGAATATATGTAAAAGAAAATATAACCACTTTATGAATTGCTAAATTTATTCCTATTTTATTCCTAGCTCAAAATAATACTTTAAAATGCAATTTAAGTGAAAAATATATGGAGAAATTAAAAGGTTTGCTATTCCATTTGTGTAAGAAAACATTCATGAATGATATTTATGGTTTTTTCAAGTGGAAATGGTTGTCTGCATGAATTGAAATAGTGCTATTGAAGTCAATAGATAATTTTTCTACATAGTGAATGATGATGGTTAAAGAAAGATCCTATAAGAAAAAAAAAATTTTTATTGGCATAAATCTCTGTAAACTTTTTTTCCACTGTTCTGCTTTCTAATTTGTTAATCCTTATTTGCTAGTTTGTTTTATTTCTTTGCCTTTTTCATCTTCAATGAGTAAGCTTTGCTCATGATTCAGTTTTATGAAGTAACCTTGAATTTACAGTAATTTTCAATGGACTGAAAATGTACTTGCAGATTCATTGAATCCTATTAGATTCACTCAACAGTTCAAGTATTTTGACAAACTAAATAAGGCACCTTAAGTGTGTGGATTTCTACCCTTTTTGTTGTAAATGCTTTTCCATGTCATTTCACAAAACATCTCTGAAGTTATGTATATATTTGATAATTTAAAAAGTTATGAAATGATAAATAAAATACTTATGTGTATAAAGACACCTTTGGACAGGTACCAACGAGCAGGTTCTCAGAGCCTCAAACTAAATCCTCAATCATATATATATCAGTTGACAAATCAAGTGGTATTAGAGGCTTTTAGAATACATGAGTCAAGGATCTGCAATATGCATGCATCAAGCATACAACTTGCTCTGGGACCAGCTTTTTCATCTTTAGATGAGATTCAAAAGAGAGTATCTTATTAAGAGGCAGAGTATGACACCTTTAAATTCTATCCTGCCTTTTTATAGACATTCAAGAGCATTTTTGTTTATTTATATGTACATACATACATTTTCTAGTAATATTTGGAACGAGGAGCTTGAGTTATAAGAGTGTTTGCAAAAGCTGATCACTGGCAAGGGGTGGTGCACTCACAAAAGTCCGTCAGGGTAAGACTGCGTAGCACCAATCTTGTTTGTTACTCTCTCACCACGCATGTCTGAAACAGGCTGTACCCCCTCCACACTTTTGTGCCAGTGCTCCTGGAAGTCACACAACCCTGATTCCATTCTCCTACTTCTCATTCAACTGTTATGACTGACAAAGTTGGTCAACAGCTGTTACTTCTTCCCTTCTTCATCATGTTCAACACGCAGAATCTAACAAAATGAAGTGTTTGTACAAAATGTAAAGGATGTCCTAGATATGTTTTTCGTGCATACATGTGCAGCAGGCTTCATAACTGAATCCAAAGAAAAAGAATAAAAATTCATATTTTTTAGGAATGTGAACAGCATTTAAATGGGTGTTTATTTGGATGCTGCAAAATTTCTTTTCTCAAAGATTGAAACTAAAAGCTCTTTCACAACTGGAGAAGAGACAGGAAGCCATCTCAGACTTTGAGAGCTAATTTCACATTCCTTCCTGGTGATGTCATATTTTAAGCCCCAACATATCTGTAAAAAGCATGCTTAGACATGCAGACTACCAAAGATGTCTAGATCCTGTATAAAGTCTTCCTGGAAATGCTGTATCCTGTAAAAACTAATCTAACTTTGCAGTTAGTTACCACTTTGAGGTGAATCTTGACTAGATGACCTTCAGATCCTTTCCATCTTAAAATACTATATGGCTCTATGAGTCATATACTGCCTTTGAGTTTAGTAAATACAGGGTTGGACTGGTGTTTTCTGCAAAAGATGGCATTTGTTTAAAATGTTGAGTGTTAGGTCCATTCAAAAATATAATTCTGGGACAAATAATTTTGAAAAAAATCTCATGTCCTGTTTTCAGCTGGGATAGAGCTAATTTTCTTTTCTTCTTAGTAGCTCACTTCTCAATAGCTAGAATAGTGCTGTTTTGGATTCAATATGAGAAGAATAGTGATAATATACTGGGCTTTTTAGTTGTTGCTAAGGCATCAAGGACTTTTCCACTTCCCATGTTTTTGCTAGTGTGCAGGAGCACAAGCAGCCGGAAGGGTCTAGCGAAAGGGATAGAACTTCATGATTAGGGTATAAATTGGAGGAAGCTGGTCAGCATGGGTGGTTTGCTGCTTATACACTGGCAGTGGGTGGTGAACAATTGCCTTGTGCATCACTTGCCTTTTGTTGGATTTCGCTTCTCTCTTTTTGTTATATTCCTTTACATTACTATTATTATATTTTTTTTATTGTTGTCATTATATTTTATTTGAATTATTAAACTGTTCTTAATATGTGAGTTTTCTTTTTTTTTTTTTTTTTTCCAACTTTCCTCCCCATCCCACTGGGAGAGAGGAGGATTGGGTGAGTGGCTGTGTGGTGTTTAGTTGCTGGCTGAGGTTAAACCACGACATCTCATTACAGATTTGGTTCTATTTTTTAATTTAGAAAAATGTAGTTGTTAAAAACATTTTTTTCACAAAAATGCTTTCATTTATAACATTCATCAAAATCTTGAAAAAACCAGACATTTTAACCTTTCCTTTTCCATTTCTCATAAAAAAGCCAAACACTGTTTTTTTTTTTTTTTTGCCTTGAAAATAAAAAATTATTGAAAGTCATTTTTTCTTAAACTTATTTTTCAATTACTTAATTGCTCTTCAATATGTATCATTACTTTTTTTTTCGTATGAGCAAAATAGTTAACTAGATAGCAGTTTTTGGAAGCTATAATATTGGATACTAATTATTTTGCCATTTCACAGGAGAGCAATTTTCCTCCAGATACAAGATTCTATACCAGCATAATCTGTTTATCTTCTGAAATTGATAAAAATTTCAAAGAATGCTAATGATCCAAATTTAAATAAGATAATATGATTGAACACCATAAAGGCTATATAGCATGTTGTTCTTACGTGTGCTGGTGTCAGAAAAGTTAGCTTTCCTCCTGGATTTTGATATATTTCATTCAGAATAAATATTTTTACAATAACTGTCACAATTTCCTGTCTTAGGTAATATTATACTATGTATTATTAGACTACTTACAAAAAGGTAATAACTTAGACAAACTTTCTAGGGGATATTCTCATTATTGGGTCAGTGAAACCAGTTCAAGTAGAACAATTGACAGTGGCTAGCTGCTGACTGAGATCTTTTTAATTAAGAAGCAAACTGTTATCAAACTATTTTTTAAGTTGCAACTCTTAGCTCCTTCCTAGTTATTGTGTCTAAGTTTACAGTGACAGGAAAGCATGTCTCAAAGTAGAGTAATCTATTATTCTTTATGACTTCCTTCAAGAAGCAGTTTCAGACAGGATTACTTGTTATAATAAAATGCTAGGAATAAAGGTAAAGAATGAAGCTTTCATGACAGCAGCTGATAGATTTGCTGAATGCTGCAGATATGTGGACTTCAAAAGAGAACTAATAAGAGAAAGAATAGTCACACATATAAAAGGAGCCCACTCCTGGGAAGAGACACTGTCACTCAGATTCAAGCACAGGCAATCTTACTTAGCATTCCCAGAGCAGTAGTTCTGTATCAGGTGGCCTCAATACATGGAAGATGAGCCAAACAGAACTGAAATAGCAACAGGGGCATTCTCGTAATACAAAAATAGTGCACAAGTAGGGACAGGGAGAACAATATCTCTTCACAAGAGAGAACAGTAGAGCTGTAGAGGAAGGAGCACCATAACAAGCAACAGCTGGAAACTATGAACAGCAGAGATGGAAGTATCATAAAATAGGTACTTGCCTAACAACATAGAGACTGCCCAGATAATCTGGAGGCAACATTTTGGTCATAATTATACATCACATGATGATTTAACTTTCCAAAGGACAAAATATGCAGGAGAAAACATACAGCAGTATTCAATGTTGAAATGAATGGACTATATCTTACATTTAAAACTAACACAGGGCAACCGCTGAAGTATTACCAGAAGAAAACACAAATGAAAAACATTTCAGAACATCATTTAATCAAAGCAAAAAAGCTGTGAAGCTTAGGTAAGGTACTATATAGGCTCAGAGAAACAATGTTGCATATTCGTGTTTAATTCCAAATGTAAGTAGATTTTTTTTTTTTTCATATAGTTTTATTATGAAACAAGGATTGGTGTTACATCCTTAGGTTCCAGATATACTGAAGAAGCCTGGACCACCTCCATCATAACAGATGACTTGGCAGAGACTTTAAACAGATCATGAGGAGGAGACCTGCTTACTCTAAGTACCAAAAAGACTCCAGGTGCACTCTGATATCTGCATCTGGGAAATTAAGAAAATGAAAGAGGCTGATAATAGGGAATTAGATGTCACTCAGTGGAGTGGGAGCAGTTTAAGGAAGCATGGTAAGAAAGCCACACTCTTCACCCTCTCCTGTCCAAGTCACATCTCATAGCACGAGGGCTGACACACAGATGCACAGCTCCTGCATCCACATGCAGGTTGTGTTGTGCCATCAAAACACAACAGTGCTTTACGGCAATGGCAAAATGCCTCCTATTTTCTATTTACAGAACAATACTTACATAGGGGCAAATACATATGATTTCTACAGCTAAACAGTAATTCTGGTATCAGACATCAGAGTATTCTCAAGACAAGAAATCACAGCAGGCCTTGCAAAGCTCCTTCTTGTAACAGTTCTAACCCAGTCTGGAAGATACTGCTCCAGTGAAGAAATATTGTCAAAGGTGAAAGTTCTCATCATTACATTATTGTCTTTTTTTCCTAATGCATCATGAGGTGCAGAGATGTATTGGATTATTCAATGCAACTTCTTAATTATTCCAGCACATTACACCCACCATATGAGCAGACAAGGAGCAGGTAACCTAGGAAGTATGTATGTAATCAAAGATTTAGCAAGAGCCAAGTACAATAATATCTATCTTATTTTAGTGTTAATAGATTTATGATATTCAAAAAATAAATAAAACAGCCATTTATTTGGGAAAGTGTTGCTTATATAATGCCTACATAATAAAAATATGAGTTAATCTCCCAATGACAGCAACATATAGGTGCTGAGGAACTCATGAGGAAACAAATGGGAAAACTGGTATCCCTCCCTATTTTGACAGTGTTAAACACACTCTCCACCTACACTAGCAACAGATACATCTCATAATACTTTTAGAGCAATGCTCACATATCAGAAAGCCAAGACCCTCTTTCCCTTTCATTCATTGTGTTTCACGGGTGATCCCTCTACTCTTACTGCATTACTAAGGACTGAAGAGAACAGACACTTAGGATTCACATCCTAGCAATGACAAAACACTAAAACCACATCTAAGCCAGCCATCTCACAGAAGTGGTCTGTGGCATTGCACTCTCCTCCCTTTATCCAAAAACGTAGTTATCCAATAGCTCTTTTTCACCTGTGATGCATTCAAATCTCTTGTTGGACAGATAAATCTGAGCTGATATCTTTACCAAAAAGAAAACGGTATGGATATATGCCTTCCTTGCCCTCTGAAAAATGTCTTCTTGAATGAATTCTTAAAACATAGTCAGACAAGAGATTGACTCTAGATTTTAGAGTTTAAACATGAAAGGACTTAAATTTCTGACAGACCTGCTGCCACATGGTTTGAATTGCAGTTACCTGTATGAAGTTGATAGCATGCTTGCATAAAGACAGCACATTTTATTACAGCACTATGTCCTAAAGGCAATTCTTTCAGAAAAATAGAATCTAGCAACTTGTTTAGTAGTCTGCCCTGAGCAGGTAAATTCAGACTCTTGTAGAGAACTGTGAAATATTCAGCATGAAGAACTACTACTATACAGCATAACCTGACAATGTTTGTTTATTTGTTTGCTTTCTGTATTGAAATACATATATTTGTTGCAGCTGATTATTTCGCCTTATAAATAATTTACAGTTTTTACAGAAATTGCAGATATTCAGGCCATATAGAAACAGAACTTGAGATTTGCAAAGCATCCTATTTTTCCAGATTTGATTTTTCATGCTGGTTTTCAGTGTACAGATCAAGGTTCACCACTTCCATACAGAACTTCTGTCAACTATTGTGTTAACTGAAAGGCTGCATTGTTAACATAATCGTAGGGACACATAGTGAGCAACAAAGACCTAAAGAAGATATATAAACTCAGTTTGTGTAGTGCCTGTAGGATCTTCTTGATTTTCCAGAAAAAAAAAACCAAACCCAACTTTTATCAGAAGACAATACAGAACTTATTTGCCAAAGTCATTAATTTAATATAACTTTAACTAGCTCAACCTTCAAAACAGTTCCGTGCAAGAGACACCAAACTTCTGGAAAAGTTTTGAAATCAAAAGGGCCCAGTTTGCACAAGTATCAATTTTAAGGCTAAAAAATCGCTTCTCTGTAATTAAACTAAATTCCCCCACAACAATCAAAGGCACCACATCTAAAAACAACTTCTAAAGAGGTCACAGACTAAAGCTCTTGTATGCAGCCACTCCTGCTAAAGAACTCTTAGCATGGTCCCATAATCAGCTCTGACCAGTGCCAACAGTCCTACACAGTGCCCAAGCAGCATTCATGGAACAGTCTGTGCAAGGGACAACTCCCAACAGGCTGGATGCATGAAATCTCTGAGTGAAGGGAGAACACTATGCAACTTATCACCACAGATTGGTTCTTGGCCCATTTTACTTGCTTATTAATACAACTGCTACTAGAAAACATTTTGTTGGGAAAATCACTACCTTTATGAGGAAACACTCCAGAGATACCCTTCAAAACTTAAACATACACAGGAACACCATCAGTTCTCCACAGCAAGTCTTGGATCAGATCCTCATTTAACACAACTGAGGAGATTTCTGCTGATTTTGAATTAAGTCAGTAGTACCACATTGATTTCCATGTGCTAGGGTCCTCTGCTTCACAGTACAAAATCATCTTCATTTAAGGTCTCAAACAGTTCTGAGAGATTTCATTCATCTGCAGAAATCTCTTCTGAACTGTGGTTGGTTTGTTGGTCTGTGTCCCTAGCTAAAAAAGGATTTGAGCTTTAAAGGCAGAGAAAAATGGAGCTGAGTTAAAACCATAAAGCACTTCATCCATTTGTTCCTACAGAGGATCACTAAATGCAGTAAATCAGATGCTATTAAAATCGTGGTGGAACTGGTTCAGAGAATTTCACTGAGAGAAGCAGAGTAATATAATAAGAAACAAAGGCAATGATGCAGGCCAGAGCTTTGAATGGAAGAACACAATTTTAATTTGGTAATAAAGGCAAAATATTTAAAAGTAATTACCTTCCCTTACATTTTTAGATATCTGTGATTTAAAATAGAGTTTTAACCTATTTTTAGCAGCTAATGACAGGAAAGGTAAAATGACATGCCCTTTCATGGGGTTTCAGATTAATTGTCCAGTCATTAGCTGCCAGGAAGTACATGGCTTCAAAATTACTTTATCACTTACTATCTTAAAACTTTCTGACATCATAAACACATTAGAAAACTAGTGCATCTGAGCTCGCTATGTATTGATTATTGCCACTCTATAACTATTACATAGCCTATAGCTGCTCTGTAGCTTTTCTTTTATTTCTCTTATTTTTCCTTTTTCAAAATAAGAATTACCTCATCTGTAAACATTCAGTTGCATTCTGTTTCTTTCTATATACATTATTCCAATATTTCTATATACATTATACATTATTCCAAATGAAAATTGATGCCTCTGTGAAAGATGACTTTGTAAAGAAAAGCAGCTTCCAAATCTGACCTTTAAAAAAAGGGAATCTTGTCTAAGAGCAGGGGGAGTGTTTTCTCATGATTGATAATACAAAAATTTCCTGTGCATCTCTGTACACATCAGTGGAATAGGAGAATTCATGGATGTTGAAAAGCATGAGTGAAGCTTAGTAGTTTTGCACTGGAAAGTATCTCAAGTGAGGAAATCCACCCAGGCTTCATGTGGGATCTGCTTAAGAAAATGTGGTACTGCAAGATCTGGGCTATCATGGCTTGACAAGTCTTTCTGTTGGACCATCTCACTTTGGGTAGTTTTCAATTGGCCAGTATGACTAGAGAATGACTTCAGAGGTTTCTGGTTACAGCACTCAGGGGAAATGAGGATTCAAAACAACACCTAAATGAATAGTTACCATTTGCCATTAATAACTGCAGCAGCCCCAGGTTGTCAGAGCATTCAGATTCAAACTCCTGACTTCAGTCAGAAGAAACGAGGACCAGACTCTTTCACATGCAAACAAATGACAACTATGGGTATATAAAATGGGTAGAACAAGGGAAGAGGATAGAGCTTGCAAATCTCTAAAAAATTTCCTTAGGAGTTACTGCAAGATCTTTTTTTTTTTTTTACTGCTTCATTTCTTAAAAAGATTACAACTATACTTTTGGGGTAGGAAGATCGATTCCCACTCAGACTTGATTGGGAAAGACACTGTTGACATTTGCTGGTGTTCCCTAAAGACAGAGCTAAATCTCCTGGGAACTGCTCCATTTGCAGTAGCTTATACAGATGTGCTTCACAACATGCAGGGGTAGTGTTTTCCCTGTTTCATCACTTTCTGGACTGGTTAGTTAGGTCAGGTTTGAACTTGCTTTTGGTGACTGCATTAGGAAAATACACCCAAACACTGCCCATAACCAGTAAGTCCTCCTCCATCATTAGTCAAATGACTTCTCTCAACTATATTAAAACACTATCACAAAATCTTGCAAAGTCACATACTCACCAGTAGCAATATATTCAAATTGGAGAATAAAAGCCAATTATTTTCTCAGTTATTTATCTCAGTGATTCCTCTAAGGTCAGTTTATCATGGAATATCTGGGAAAAGAATTGGTCCCCAAATTTTTATTTTATTTTTTTTAACAAAGAAAAGAACTGGTATAGAAGACCTAGCAAGTAAGCCTTCTCTTCTGGATTATTCAACTGCTCTTTAAAAATTATTTCAGAACCTTAACCTAAACTTTCGAGTAGTATTTAAACCACAGATAGTGAAGAGGCCTTTGGTAACTTCCAGATCATGCCACATATTTCCAGTGACTCACTTTGGGAGCTTAATTCCCCGTCAGGATAAAGAAACTAGTCAGGAAAGGACTGACTACCTGTGAACTAATTGAGGCAACTAAACCCATTTAGGCCCTTTGCTTACAAAGGATATTAAATTCACAAAGAGACACAAAGAGGATTTTGCTGGCCAAAAAGTAAGTCACAGAGCAGAGCTCTGGGAATACATAGCAGCAACCTTGAATACCTCAGAGTTTTTATTTTGGGTAAGGATTTCTGTTTGTCACATTACAAGGAAGAAATAGAGCTAAAGAAATTTACATGTTTGGTGTCAAGCTGGATAAATGCAAAATCCTTTCAATAAATCCCTAACTTTTTTAAGACAAAAAAAAAAAAAAAAAAGTCATTCAAATACAGATAAAGAGAAATAGGATAATAGCAAAAGAATGAATATACAAAAAGCTTAAAAAAAGGATCTTAAACAAGTATAGTGATGCTTGACTATGTTGTGCCATTTTTGCTGAGAATTTAGTAATTTAGTAATATATTTTATAAGAATCAAGTTCAAACCTGCTTTGCACCTCATGTAATAAAAGAACGTTTAGGTTGAATGACTTTCCAAGTAGGCTGTGGGGTGACCATATAAGCCAGTAGGAAGGACATAAGGGGATCAGTATGAAGGTTAAATTTGGGTATGTACTGTCTTTTAGTAACTTTCATAGCTATGGTGTTTTATTTAAACAGGTTGTTCTGCACACTGATTCCCTGAGGAAGTTCCAGTCAATGGGAATTTTTTTCTTCTCTGTCATTTTCCATCTCCTGGCCTGCAGAAGAATGGTGTTTGATCAGACTTGAACAGACTGCGCTGAGGGAACAGGCTTGATCCACAGCATGTGATGTAGCTGGTACCTCCATCTGCTTTGCTGCAAGAGTGGAAGACGTCAGTATGGGGAATGAGGATTGGGAACTATTTTGTTCGCCTTTGAATTGCTCAGGAAGCATTTGGAGCCAAGACCATCTGACAACTGTTTCATTCAGGTCTAATACCAGATAATTATTTATCTCTGCACACAGCATCCATTAACCAGCTGATTTAAGATGCTCTTGCAGGTAGATCATCCCATATATACTTTTCTGGTCAAACAGAACTGTGATTATCATTAACCATGAGCATCAGCATATTGCAGACTTTCAAAGCCTACCTTATAAATGCAAAATACAAGTTTATATTTACAATAAGCGATTTTATTAAATGACATTAAATATTGATGTTACTATTTAATTTTACAGAGAAGATAAATAATTGTTGGAAATTAATTGTGATTCTAGACTAAGAATTTATGTTCACAAAAGCATGGAAGAAAATCCCAGAGCAAACCATTCTTTGTCTTTTAGTAATTACTGAATACTACGTCTCACACAGGAAAACATCCAGTCAAAACATCTTACTCTATAGCTGACTTATGAGTATGTACTCTGGGACTTATTCCTTGGCAATTTCTTAATACTCTTACGTTAATAAGTTAATGTTAATGAATTAATAATTTTCAGTTTATTTCCACAATGGACAGGTTTCTAATTACCCTAATAGACTGACATTTTGACTACATTTTCAGCCAAGACTTTTTGTTAAAAAAGTGAGGCTTTCCCCTGTTTCACTGAAAGAGTTCAATACAAGATATATTTCTCCAGTTAGATATATGCATTTAGGTGTCTGCATAACCAAACAGCTTTTCTGGTCTCCTCCTAATCATTAGCAGTGTTAATATTGTTCTCAACAATAGAATACCACTGAATCTACATACATATCTGATAAACACCCATTTTACTTCTTAAAAGAGTTATACAGAGAGATACCTACACATGGATATATCAGTACAGCTATAGTTACACAAGCAGACACTCTGGAAACACAAACTGTCTAGCAGAGGAAAACTCATTTGGGGACTCAGAAGACAGTGAGTCAAATGTAACTTCTGACCCTGCTTTACTGTCCTATTTTCAGAAGATTGTATTCCTTTCTTATTTCATTCTACATATTTGCAAGACAGAGATAATGAGTTCTATTGCTGAACAGATATATAATAAAAGAGCAAAGAACTTTTTGCCCTGACAAATTTCAACTATGAATGAGCTGGACAAGTGGTATGACTCAAGCCAGGATGAAGTTTAATTTATCTCAAAACCGTATGGGTTACTTTGTAAAACTACTCTTAGTTCAATAAAAGTGTTTATGTAAGAAGGGGTCAGCGCTACAGTGTATTGGTCACTAAGATCTCTGCAGTGGTTGAAGTAGCTGTCTTACAAGTTTCTGTTCACTCTTTTGACCTTCGTGAAAAGTCACACTGAGAAGTTGTATCAAACTTCTGTAAGCAAGTAGCTAAAAGGGCTAGAAGTTTGTTGAGATCACTGTACCAAGTAAGTACTAAGGGTGAGTGTTTTGCTGTTGATACATGCATCTAAGTAGATCCTTCCAGGTCAGAGAAACTTCAGGGACATTCTTCTCTGCCTTTATGTCATTGGCAAGTCTCCCTTTCAGTTCAAGAGAAATAGAACAAGATCTTGAAAAAATAAAATTAAGAAATTATATATTCTTTGCAGAAAGATCCTATCTCATAAGGCTCAGTTTTGACTTAACCATCTTGCCAATTTCTATCAGAAAAGGCTTTGAGGACAGGAATATTTTATGCTTCACATGCAAGACAGAAAACTGGGTCAGCAATGACTGTGCCACAGAGATGAGGGAATAATTCAGAGTTAATAATTTATTTGCAGCATACAGCTTCCTTTCCTCCTTTTATAACAGTTGTGGAAAAGCATCTTCCTTTAAGCTGCAAGAGGCCATGGCACACTGATCACTCAAGGTGAGCAAGAGGCTATAATATACCTTGCACTTATGTAGCCTGCCTCCTTGCTGGAGCCCTTTGAGCACAAATCTTCACACAATGACCTGCCCCTTGATGTACAGCCACTTGCATTTGCTGATTTGTGATCCAATCAGGTTGACACGCAGGCTATAGAGCACATGAGGAACTATGGTTCTCTGCTGCATACACCTGAGACCCACAGGCCTGAGTTTGGGCATGCACAAGGCAAGCATCAGCAGTATCAGTCTCAAACACACTGCATGGTACAGGTCTGTACAGAAGGTTGAGATTAGTTTAAAGATTCATACTATTTATTTATTCATTAACATTAGCTGAACTCTGTCTGCAAATATACTCGGTAATAGTGTAGTAAGCAGTTTACTGCAAGTATGGAAAAACAGGAGGCAGTGAAGATGAATTTGATTTTGATCTTTTATTATTTATCTGTACTAACAAACAGAAGCAGATCTTTTGTTTGAGGCACTTTATTGTCTATGTGAATGCAACTCTTGCCCAAAAGTCTGGCTTCCTAAATATCATATTCTACAAATACTTCTGCCCATGTTTGGTCATATTATAAGACCATTTTGACCACACATTAAGTCACAAATGCATAAAATATTTGTTTGAACAGACTATGTATTTGATGATGATGCTGTATGCCTGTAACTGGAAAAGAAGAGCAGGAGATTACAGGTAAAGTATTGCAGCTAGCACATAAGTAGCAATCACATTTTCTTTATTGTTCTCTGCAGGGCAGACCTGAGCTTAAAACTAATAGCTTATTGTTCATTTTCAATAATTGCATATTAGAAATTCCAGGTATGACTTTCTCTGGTATCATCCACTATTGAGTAACAATACATATTTTAAGCAGCCTCTCAGTAAATTAATTTCACAGAATATTCTTGCAAAGTGAGCACAAAATGAGTTAGAATATTGCCATGGAAAATTAAATGTTTCATTTAAATAAATATTTGCAGATTTCACCCCTCATTATCTGCTTAGCTATACTCATCTACAAAAAGGAATCTTAAATGTATTCCTTTTTTTGTGCATCAAGAGCTGAAAATTTAGCTTAGATATTTTTAAGGGCTGAAAGCGTTCCTGAAAAAGGAATGGGAAGAAGAGAAACATAACAACCTGACCTTTCTGAAACTCTTCCATTATACAAATGTAAATGTATATTTAAAGCGTAAGTATACATATATAAATTATATATATATGTGCATATATAGGTACACTGTGTATAAAAATGCACATCAACTGAAGCAATATTAGAATTTCCTTTAAAGACTTATAATCACTGCCTCATACTGAACAGTAAGTTTGGAAATTTTTTCAAGAGACATAGTTATGGAACAGCTGCATTGAAGACAAAACTATTGGATCAAGTCTTTAAATATAAAGACACAATAAGATCACAGCAAACTCTCTACCTGAGCATTACAAAACCAGGACAATGCCAAATGTTTATGGCAATAATATGCGTAATGTTGTTGAATCAACGAAGCTCAGTAAAGCAACACCAAAAGGTTCAAGTGAGAGTTTCATGTTTCTTTTCATCACTGAGGTTATTTCTTTCATCCTCAGACTATATTTGCATACTCATTTACATGGCAATTCAGAAACCCAAGTAGAATGAAAAATGTGACTGATTGCCATTTCATCCTTAGGGCAACTAGTGTGACACCATTAGATGACAATTCTTGTTACTGATAAAATGGAGCTTGCATATCCAATTAGATAAATTAGGTAAGAATTTTTATTTCATTATGGTATTCTTTTTCCAATTACATCTTTTGGATAGCCAGAAGATAAGTATCTTTCACATACTGCTATATGACAATTTTTCACAAAGTGAGTGCATGATATTGTTTCCTCCTGATATGTAAAAAAAACAAAAAGAAAATACAAACACAAGTATATTTACTTAAGGCCCGCAGAAACTAAGAGGAGAAGGGAGAGATACACTTCCACACTAATTACATTACCATAAATGCACAATCAGAGGGGCATGTTTTTAATCCAAGTAAGGCAGATTAGGTTTAGGAGAGGCTATGAAATGCATTTTACATCATCAAAGAAAGAAGAGTAGGCTTTATAAATTCTGTGATAATAACAAAAATTTTGCACAAAATTCCTTCCTTTTTTAATTCTGAAAGATTTACAAAAAAAGAAGTTCTAGGTGACCTTAATAAGCTGGTGCTTAATGGTGTGCCTGTCTTTGTATTCATACCTGGGCATTTACCTACCCCATCAGGGAAACTTTCCCATCTGTCTCCCTTCCCATTCTCCTCTGTGGGCTTATTTGCCTTGAATTCCATTTTGTTCTCCTTTTCCTCTTCAGCACTTTCACTGTATTCACTCCTAATTATTCATGAAAAAGTGATCTGGTCATGAACTTTACTGACAAGATTTCTAGCATTTTTTCTCCAAGTGTTGGGTACAAAGTGAAGAGACAAGAATTACTCTTGAAAACTGAAGTGCCTTCTGCCCTTTTTTCCTTTTCAGGTCCTTCAGCTGGTGAAGGACTCTTCACATCACCAGCAGCCTTCACCAGAGAAATGAACTACTCATCTGTGTAGACTGCCTGCCTGAAAACAAGGAATAGTGATGCCATTGGGGTAAAAGACTTATCAGGATTGATGGCAAGCATCTGCCAGGCATCTTCTAGGAAGTCCCTTAGCTGCTTTATAGTTGTTACTCTATTATGTATGTGGCAAATCAATGGGTCAGACATAGGATCAGAAATCTGACCACACAGTAAGTCACAGCCATGTTGCACCAATTTTGGCCAAAAATTAAGGGGCACATGCACTATGTCACCTTTAGAATATTTTTTATCTCTTGCTGTAATAAATTTTAGTTATATTTTTTGCCTGTTTTTGAAATAAATTTAGCCTATCTGTGATCAACTAACTCTCCAAGTATGATTATTTTAAATTTTGATGACATCTTAAATTCTATTAATCACAAATTGTTCCTATTTGACAAATGTTCTGTCTTTTATTTTCAGTGAAGCCTAAAGTATTTTTTTTTTTTTATTTCTGTCATTGTTTTTTCTTTGCACTGATATAATTGTTGGTTTCATTAATGTCAGCACAATTCAGAAATGAGTTTTAGATGAGTTGAGTTACTTTTGCTGACTAAATCTGCAGCAGCAAAGCATAAAGCATTTCAGGCTCTTCAAAAGCATATTTTTATTATTTCTTATTGAGAGATTGGTGGTTTTAAAACACAAATAGATAATAGATTGCAATACCCTCCTTTTTTTTATAATCCACATGGGATTTCTGTGCACTAGAAAATTACTAGACTATATATATATATATTTGTCAACTGGCACCTGCAAAACACGCAGAGTGCAATATACCTAAATTATACAGCTGTTACTGTCACACAATATTGTCTCTGCAATGAAGAAATACAATATATCCAAACAAGCAATACATATGTATATCATATATATATGTGTATGTTCACATGTATATATATATACCCTCACATAAAATAGTTATTTTACAGTGGAAGTTGATTCATTTTGTGGCATGTGATGGTTCTCTTGGTGAAATTAAATGCACATGACACTGTCTTCTCAGCTGTTGCGTGCTGTCTAGTTTTCAGTTTGGCACTGTCTAGGTATGCAGCCACAGATGGAAAGTCAGTACGTGTGGCATGCTTTTCACCTGCCATGAAATGCTGAACTTCCTCCGTCATTTTGTATAAACAATTTGCAATTCATTTAGTTCATCTCACACAGAGTATTCAAAAATAACTCAGTAAAATGTTTACTATTAACAACACTGGATTTAAAAGCAATGAGAAAGGAATCCACTTTTAGAAGCTTTTATGTGCTTCATTTCCAGATCTGTAACCTACAGCACAGGACAAGGGATTAAAATTATGTATAAATTCTGCATTTGAGTCTCTGATATGATTTTTATGTATTGACATCCAGAACAAAAAAAGATTAGATGCATAATTTAAACCTATCAAAGATAAATGTAGTTTCCTTTTTCTACACTGTGTTAAATATATGGAAGTTTCATGCACTGGCATGCAACTAACAGTGATTACATGACGTGGAAGTCATGTTGACTTACGACACGATATAAACGGCTTTGCAGGTCATCAGTAGATTATTTCAATTGTGAGGTCACGTTTCACTTTTCAGTTCATGTATGTGTTGTATGTATTAAAAAATCAGGAGTATTTTAAGGATGTTTTCTTGTTCTCAGAGAATTACCTTTGATGTCAAATAACTTTAAAGATATCTCCTAAAAATATTCTGGCATCTGTATGCAAAAGTACTACAAATATTAAGAGTAAAGAAGAATATACTGAAAGATAATATAAGTAAGACAAGATGCAATTGCTTGCCTATCTTTATCAACAATAAAGGGAGCTTAGAACACTATCTTAGAATAAATTCTTAAGTTTTAGATGGTTAAATTTAGGTGATATCTATCACACTTAGCCTTTACAGAGCCTCTGCAACCCTCTTAAGGTTCCTCCCTGGAGCTGATTCTTTACTAACACTCAGTAACATTTCATGTTGCTAACAGTCTTCATTATAACCTTGCAATGCCATTAGATAAGCATATGTCTTCCCAAGAATTACCGTTTCCTTACTTATCTCATGGAATTGTTGATATTTGTACATGTCAAATACCTAAAGATTCATTGGATGATAATTCAATAGTTCATGCACAATACACATTACTAAATATGATTACGATTTTCTATGGCCACTAGTAATAAAAGCTGCTCTTTACAGTTGTTATTAGTAAACCTGTTCGGGTTTTTTGTTGGTTATTTTTTGGTTTTTTGTTTGGTTGGTTGTTTGGTTGGTTGTTTTTTGTTTTGTTTTTGTTGGTTTTTTTTGTTTGTGTTTGTTTGTGTTTTGTTTGTTTGGTTTTGTTTGTTTGTTTGTTTGTTTTGTTCATATGTATTTTCCTGAACAATAAAGTAAGGCAATTTTTTCTGTTAGAAACAGGTATGTTGTTAATGGGACACAACAGCATATGGACAAGAGTGTTCAATTTTTACAATTTACACTCCAATTGTATCCCAGGTTCTACATACTTAGCCTGTTTTTATCACTGTGGGAGATGTAAGTAAGCATATAAGATTACAAATTAATCTTACTTACACGGCAGGAGAAAGATTTTATGTCAAGGACTAAGAGTTACAGAAGTATAATCAGAACCCTTACTAGCTTATTACCTATATTAGTCATACTGTAAAACATGAAATACTCAGCCAGTACAAAAAGAGAGCTAGTGTCCAAGACACAAGTAAGTTTACACATAATCATGGTGAAGCTAATGCAGATGATCCAGATCGCTCTTCAGGGTTAAAATGCTTGTTCGAGTGTAACATTAATCATGTATGCAATTACTGGGAGTATCAAAGTCTAAAAAAATTTAGCTTTCCCAATTATAGACTTAAGTGATCAGCATAGCATAAAGCTGCAAGGTAAGCATGCACATTTTTCTCCAAATAACTCCGGATTTTCCAGTTGGCTACCATACCCTGCAGGTTCGTTGCTGAAGACAACACTCAATGAGGACATATTCATGCATATACATGGGTCCTTACATGAGGATTCATGAATTTTAAAATCAGGTCTTGGTACTTCAGTAAGAATTCTGTATTGAACATCTCTGTGCCCACATAAAAGACTGGTGAACTTTATAGTACTTATGGATGGCAATTTTTTTATTAGTTGTTGCTACAGACTCAAACCCAAAGAGAATTCAATTTTTCACTTTATCAGAGAAATCTGTATCACAGCCTAAATTAATTAATGAGTTTTGAAGAGTTCACAGCAAATAATACATCCGTGATTTATGACTTTTTTTCCTACAAACAGTCCATTCCCTGAAAATACAGCCTTTGAGTTCAAATAACTTTTAATAGTTTTGGCTAATAGGGGAAATCTGAAAGTCTGTTTTTTGACATTTTCTAAGCAAGACATTGATTTTTTATTGTTTTGAAAAAACTTTTTGCTTTGTTAAATACCAAAATTTGGGGAATTTTTTAAAATACTGCAAAACCACAAAGGAAATGTTTCGAACAGAATTTTATGAATACGGTAATTTGTTTTTATTCTTTGCTTTCAGTGGCACAGTCAATGAATTTTAGCTCTGAATAAACATACAAAAGAGTTTCAGGTGTTTTTTTTCTTTTTTTAATTTTTCTGTTCAAGCAGTGAACTGGGGGAAAAAAAAAGAAGTAAAACCAATTATTTGCAGTTCTGCTACCAACCATAAATTCTTTCATTTGAAAAGCCACCAGCTTGTAAACTACATATCCAATACAAAAGAAAGAAAACCACAAAGCAATAGCAATAATCTATCTATCTTTACAGTTTTACCATGAAAAATGTATTTGGCTACAGAAAACTTTTTTAGATCAAGCTTAAAATAACATGAACATACACATGTATTACTTTTCAGCTCTTTCCTTATGCTATTTCTATTTTACTTAGAGTCATGATATTTACATTTCACCAAACAAAATAACAAAATATCTATTATTCAAACATAATATTGGATTTTGTAATTTCCTGAAAGGTTGAGTGCATTTAAGCAGATACTGTAGTTGAGCTTTTTCCTATGTAATGAAACATAGTGGGAGATTAAGAATTCAGAAGGAAGGCGGGCACATTTATGATCTGACATTGTATCTTTAAAAAAAAACCCCAAACACATGAATTCTTTATTGCCTTTGTTTTTGTTAGTCAAAGTAAAGAAGACTATTTACAACATAAAAAGGGCCTCTTTCATAATAGAAAGATTTATTCAGTTATAAGAATGATATTAACCATTAGTTCTACCTTTGAAATAATGATATTTCATGATATACCAACAAAAATGAAGGCATTAAAATTCTTCTCTCAGTTATACAAGTTTAAATCTTACTAAATCTGTTTACTTCTGTGGCTTTAATCAGAAGTGCAACAATGTAAACTGGAATGGATGTGGCTTACAATAGTAAAATCACTCCTTGCTGAATTTTCCTGGTTAATATTGCATGCAGAATATGGAGTGTAATCATTGTGAAGTGTTTCATATTTGGCAAATTAATTCTAGGAAATTTGCTATGATTAAGTTATACAAGCATTTTTACTGGGATTTTTTACTGTAATTATAATTTCGAGTTGGTTTTATTGTATTTTAAATGTTAAAATGTTAGATATCTTACTCCTTTTTTAGCTTTTTTTTAAATATTGTACTTTTTTTTAATACTGTAATTAGTTAAAAAGAGAATTATCTTGCCAGCTATTATACCAAATTAATGATTGAAGCCTTAACATATATAATTTATACAGTGCATCATGGATCAATACATCTTGATGTTTACTAAGAAAATCCATTTACACATAGGCAGTTGCATTCTGAGCTGTAATTTTACCCATGTGGCAATATAAGGAAAAATATATACATAATTCATATAGGACCTCTTCCTGATGATGCTAAAGTTAATAGGAATGACAAACAGGGCTTAAATTTAATAATGACGACCCATTCTAGTACCTTCTTGGATGCTAAATAGGAACCTGCTCTTGTGAGGTGCTAAACATTCTTGGGTGTCATTAATTGCATTAGGAGCAGGAGGTGTACAGCACTTAGCAGGAGGTGTTCACCATTAGCTCAAAATTAGGTTACTAATGCCCAGAAATTAGTTCAATTTGTTACCGTATTTAAAGAAGGCTCATTCATTTTCTGGTCTTCAAGGTTTGAATGCACTTAAACATTTATGAAATGTCACTGAAAATAAGACACTTGAAAATGTAGGAAAAGTTCCCCAATGACTCTAACCACAAATTGACATGATAAGAAGAAACAGGAAGAAAATAACTGAAGTTTTAAAAAACTGAGTTTTCCTTTAGTATTTTCATAGAATAGAAATGGTTTAGGGAAATATGGGGGTTTTAAACTGCTGTTCTCCCAATTCTCCAAGTTACTGGGATCAGAGGTATTTTCATATGATCAGTGATCATTTTTATCTTGGAGATGCTGGGCTCTATCCCCATCTGGAGTTTCTGAAGCTCACTGAAATCTTTCTTTGTTATTCTGTCTTAAGTGACATGCAGTGATAACAGAATGTAACAAGATCATACAAAACAAGAACTGTGTGCATTATTTGTTATCAAAGTAATACCAACAAGGTAAGACTATTTGTCTTACTATTGTCACTGGAAGATAGGAGGGGAAAAAAATATTACTTTGTTTGTAACTTCATCATCTGTGACCTTTTTTGCAGTCACCTAGAGCTGCTACCTGCCTGTCTCTGCCAGCCTGAGGACAGACCCATAAATACCAAAGATGTAAGTTGTATCAAGTCACAGGTTCCCATAGGTATGGTTTTTGTTAACGTTTAAACATGTTACGGAGCTGTCATGCAACAGTTCCTTTCCACACCAGCTCTTGTTTTGCAGGCTACACCCAAGCTCAAAGAGACAGACTGGGGCAATGCCAGAAAAATTACCAGGACCTTTACCAGTTAAAGGCCTTTGTTTCCTACCAGTAACCACTCTCATCCTGTCAGTGATAATGAATAACCTTACTTTTAATGATAACGTTCTCTTAAACCTCCACTGCATTAGAGCTGTATATACACATATACACATACAAGTCTATTACTGATTTTTTTCTTGAGATCCCCACAAGCTACAAAGCACTTGAGCTGACATGGACTAAGGAACTACACAGCGGATATACTGCTAGGGTGCTACTGTTCCAACAGCTGTTGCTTTACACATACCTCTGGTTAGTAGCTGCAATTGTTTACATTAGCAGCTGTGGAAAAGCTGCAGAACGATTCCCATTTCAGAACTGTAATTCTTTGTTGCAGTTCAGGGGCACGGCAACCAGGCAAGAGAAACCTTTGTGATATTCCTTGTAACTGCCTGATGTAACCAGAATTCCACATACAAGGAGAGAAATGTGGAAATCCACAATAGAAAGACTAGAAAAGAGTGTGTCCAGATCTCTCTTTTCTACAGTAAGCTGGTGTCACAGTTTAGTGGCTGGGCCAGCCACTAGATGAATAACAGATGCTCTCTATTAACCCCTTTCCCTTCCTAAAGAGGAAAAGAAAGGGAATAAGGAAGAGATCTATGGACTGGAAAAAAAAAACAAAACAAAACAAAACAAACAAACCAAACCCAAAACCTAAAAGAGCTTTAAAGAAAAT